>JAKSZU010000018.1:44404128-44696628 GCA_026018925.1 Tupaia tana | reverse complement strand
TCCAGTTTTTCAGGAAATAAAAGAAACCCAGCCCACCAAATAGAAGAATCTAAACCAGTTTAAGCTATAGGAAGTTCGTACAGTTTATTCACTGCTTTTAAGTGACCCAAAAAATGTTTCCAAGATATCATTCAGTAAGTGCACATTAAAAATCAGAATAAAACAAAACCGGTAGACACATTGAGAGCATTGTTTGTTAAGTCATGCCCTGGAATGACTTAGAGAAATTCAGTCCATTATAGCACTTTTAGAATTTGGCATGTGCCAATTTTAAATCAGGAATAAGCGTCTTCAAGAAAATAACACAGAGAAAGCAAAAGGCACCCTTTTCCTATTCTCCGAGAGAACCCCTTTTGTTTCTTCTTTTTCTGATGCCAGAGCCCATTGAAACTAACCAACCAACCAATCAACAAAATAAAACAAACAAAGCAAGCATTGCTTTCATTTTGAATCCTCTTTTCTAGTTTGGGTCAGTTTTGAAGATTCCCGTAAAAGGCACTGATCATTTGGTTGTGACGCTACTGCAAGCATTTGCTTCAGTGGCTAATTGAAGCGCTAAACCTGGGCCAGGCTCTTCTCAGCTGCCCTGTGCCCCGAAGGGCAGGATGTCCTTAGAATCTGGGGTTCAGCGTGCTCTCTGTGTAGTGAGGACTTAGACATTCCCACTATGCAAAAAATCACATTATTTTAATGAGAATGCAAATGAAAGGAAAGCTGTGGGAAATGGCTTTTAGATGAGTTGCTTGTCAAAAGTGTTTTCCTGGGGGGGGGGGGGCGCGAAGGGGCGGGGGAGCCAAGCTCCCTTGTTTGCTGAGCAGCATTTTCTGGGGGACTCACAGTTGGGTGGCACATGGCCAAGTCTGAAGGAAACACATCTTCATTGATGTGCCTATTGTTACTGGTTCTTATTCATGGTATTTAAACAACTCATGCAGGTTTTGACAGCTTCTCCCTTTTTATATGTACTTAAGCCTTTATATTTTGGTAAGGTTTCTGAAAACCAGTGGCCTGGGGAGGGGGAGGAGAGACCCAGGGTTAAGGCAGGCTTGGGCATGGCATCAACTGAATCCCTCAAAGGCTCAGGCTCAGGACAGGGTGCTGAAAATATTTGTCACTGAGGTACAAGAAAAAGCTGTAGCTCTCGGTTGGTCTGCTGGGCTCCTAAACCACTCTTTAGAGAGGGGGATATACAGAGAGGAGAAGGGAATTCATCTGGGGAACTATGCACAGATGCGTCTCATTATGTCCAACAATGACACCTAGCCCTTTGTGGCCTTGGGCTTTTCTTTTCTTTGTAATGGGTTAGAAGTCCAGGGCTCTGTTCCCATCACTGAGGCTGGTTGTTAGGGCCACCCGAGGCCTGACTATTAGTGTCCTTACAGTAGTTTGCCTGGCTCCTAGTCCCTGCTCAGACAGACAGAGGGGCTGGGGGAGCACTGCACTTGCCCATGCCACCCTGTGTGAGATGGCATCTTGTCAGAGAGGACCGAAGTGAGTCAGGTGCCTCTGTGAATACAGGACCTGTCAGACCTGTAACAAGGCAGGCTCGAAAATGAAGTTCAGCGTGACCCAAAATAAAATAGCTTCCTGTTGCTTGTGAGTCCTCTGAGGGCTGCAGAGACCATGGCGGGAGGGGAGGTCAGTTCGGATGCTACCTTGTCTGTCAATCTAGCCTTGGGAACAGGTAGGGGACAGAGATCTACTCTGGATTTTTTAACAGAGGGAGGATTCGTGTATTTTCTTAATAAGATGTTAATTTTCCATAGCATGCCATTAGATTGCAACACATTTTTTAGGGAAAGATGTTATCTTTATGGAGTTGACTTATTTGCAAACTTAACATAAGCTTTCAAACCCACAGAAAATATGGCAGTGTGTTTATATTTAAAATAGATTTTAAAAAATCCAGTGAGTTACTGTGAATTTACTTACCGCCCAATAATACAGGGATAAAAATAATTTATGCTCCTATTTTAATTAAAAGCAAATCATTTTTGTAAAGCAACAGGAGCTCAGTCTAGTGGTTAGATCATGAAGTGGGAGTGGAGACTCTTTTAGCTTTTCTTTTTGGCTTGGACATGAACTAGCTGGCTGTTTGGGCAGGTTTTTTAGTCTCCCTGAACAGCTCTTTGCAATCCTTGTTCATTGAAAGTGATCCCATCAAATCCGTACTGTGAGAGTCACTAGTCAAAGGCATCGCATGGGGCAAAAGTCCAAGCCCGGATCTAAGAGGTTGGCGGTTGACGTCAAGGATTGAGCGACCAGATGTGGGTAGGAGGGCCATCATGAGGGTGTGGGATTTTCCACTGGACCACAGAAGCTGTAAGTTGGAGGAGTAGCATGACATGTTTACAGGGTCTTTGACTGATTCCCACTGGAATGGCCACTGGAAAAACCTCTGACCCCAAGATTGGCCTAGGTCCCATATTTAAGAGAAAAGATCAGATCATAAAAGGGATGCATGTGGATAGAGAACATAGCTATTAAAGGTGCTGCAGCCCACAGTCACAGATGTTTACGTATTCTTTCAATTAGCGCATGGTTATTGAGCACCTGCTGCATACCTGGTTTGAAGGTATAAGCCAGTTCTGGATAGTCTGGAGCAACCAGGGAAGACTCCATGGCCATAGAAGCATAGGGCTGGGCCCTGAGCATTAGCACCAGATCATTCTTTGGGGACATAAATGAAGTTCAAGGAGTTGTTTCCACCTTCCAGGGATTCTGGTCGTCCTGGAGAGCCTAGGCAAAGTGGTAGCCCTGGGTAGTAAATAGAAGCACACAGCAGCTGTTATTAAGTTTTGAGTATCATGAGGCAATCAATAAAATGATCAGAGCAGGCCAGAAGGTGGCATGGTGGTTAAGGCACTGGACTCCCACATGGCCAACTACAGTTCAAGTCCTGGACCTGGTAGCTCGAAAATCATCCTGGGTGTGTGTGCATGCATGCCCAAAATTCTGAGGTGAGAATGGAGAAGAAGGGATTGCAGTGTGACTATCATCCTGAGGGGCAATTTCCACTTTCCCTCTCTGTCTCCAGTGAGCACATGCCCCTTATGGAAAAACCCTTAAAAAAACATCAGAGCAGATCTTACCTATCATCTGAGTCTTTCACTTTTGTAGGAATCAGTCCACCTTATAATGTGGACTGGTGCAAAGGGCATTGGACTTGGAATCTGCAAACTGGGTTTGAATCTTAAATCATCTATGTACTTAGTCTATGATCTTGAATAAGGCTCTTCATTGCTATACTGTTCCCAATGAGAATATGTTGAAATTAAATATATGAGGATATGCTTTACAAACTGTAAAACACAATGCACGAATATACTCATTTGTCTTGTTCTTGGACTTATCACTTGCACCAGCTTCTTTGTAATGCCTGCAAGAAAGAGATTTTATATTTCCCCCAGGACTGAGGACATAGGTAGGTGGATGGATGGATTTATATTGGCTGCTTCCAGAGGTGTCAGAGACCCTCAGTAACAATAGTCCCTGAAAATATCACTTAAGGAGCAGAAAATCATTTGGTTGGAAAATGAACAGCACACCTGTCATTTCCCTTCCTATCATAATGAGCCTGATGACTTCCACCAAGCTGCAGTAGTGAATCAGGAGAGGAAGAGGGTAGGGGGCTCATTTCCTAGTTTCCCTGCAGGTCAGTTTTTTTTTTTTTAATTAATTAATTTATTTTTTAATCAAGGTGTTCTTTCTTATACAACAGCTCTGAAAGTTTCCCTATTTCTTTTCTCCTTCACCAAAGGCCACCAGATACGGTGAATCTGGCCTAAAGTCTCCATTAACTCATGTAAGTGCCAGGTCCCATAGAGATCAGAGACTGACACAACAAAAAATATGATAGCTTCTGCATATGAGCCACCAGGGACTTGGATCCCACTTCCAGGAAATAATTTAAAATGACCACGAATTTAACTTAGGCTCTGGCAGTAAACATGAGAGAGTTAAAGGCATAGTTTTGAACTTAAATCAACCTGCATTAGAATATTTACTCTATTGACCCTTTACAACTTGCATTAAAAGCTTAACTTCTCTGGAGCTCAGTTTCCTTATTGGTAAAATGGATATGGCAATATCTCTCGAATACATTGTTATAAATATTTAAGGAGAAAGATATGTAAATGCTTATTTTTTATTAGTCATGTCTTAAAGTAATTCAGATATGGGGAAGGTCAACATGGTTTGTAGTACTTAGGGAAAAAAATACCAGGGTAAAGGCAAAGGAATTGCTGGACCCTGAATTTCCCAATCTTGGTTCTAGTCAGAAGAGCATGAGCTTTTCTGGTTGGATAAAAAATATCAGGGCTGTAGTCTATTTAGGCGATAGAGAGGATTCTATGACCTGCTGCTGTAGGAGCCAAGAAGGCTATTTGAGAAGCAAGAAAGGGAGCAGTCAGAAAAACCAGGCAGCCTGTCCTTCAAGACATCAGATTGAAGCATCTGGGTAGAGAGGAAAACCAAGGGAGAAGGATCCCAACCAACTAATGGCACCTAGATAGAGAGCGTGGAGGGTGAGAGTCAGGCTGGAGAATATCTGAGGCTTCATATTCACTCATTCGACATGTTACAGAGCCTCTCCTCGCCCTCACTACTGTTCTATACCCTAGGGATATAACAAATACTCCCAGCCCTTCTAGAACTCCCCTTCTAGCGGAGGGAGATTGAGTATACATGAAATAATTAAGTAAAATACATAACATGCTGGAAAGTTTTAGGTGCTGGAAGAGGGGTCTAAGGAGCATTGCTGGAAGGATATTCGCTCATTTTAAATTTGGTATTTAAAGAAAGTTTTCGGTTGCATATGATATATCAGCAAAGACTTGAAGGAGACAACTCAGAGAGATCAATTAAGAAGCCAACACAAGAATACAGGTCAGCTAGGATGATGAGTTGGACCACAATGCCTGAATCCTGAGGAACCAGAAGGATTTGCTTCTTGTCTGGATGTAGATTGAGTGAGAAAGAATAGTTGGAAATGACTCCAAGCTTTTGGGCTGAGCTATAGGATGGTAGGATTTTCAGTTGACTGGGATAGAGAACACTATCCTGGAAGTTTGAGTGACAGAGGATCAGATGCTCAGTTTGGACACATTAAAAATACAAGATGCTGGGACCAGCAGTTAGCGTAATGGCTATGTCGCTGGACTCCCATGTAGTCGACCGTGGTTTGAGTCCCGGACCCGGTGGCTTAAACTCACACCGGGCGCGTGTGCGTGCGTGCCCAAGATCCCGAGAGGAGAATGGAGGAGAAGGGATTGCGGCGTGGCCATCCCCCCTGGGGGGTGATTTCTCTCTTTCTGTCTCTCTGTCTCTCTCTGTCTGTCTGGCGAGCGCACGCGCCCTAGAGCAAAAACCTCTCAAAAAAAAAAAAAATACAAGATGCTATTAGACATCTAAGTAGTAATGCCAAGTACACAGTTGGAAATGCAATTCTGAAGTTTAGGGGAGAAGGCTGGAGTTAAAAATTTGTTAGGTTTAACGTCTATAGGTGGAATTTAAAGTTTTGAAAGTAGATTAACTCATAGAAAATGTGACTATATAGATATACGAAGGGAAATTCAATAATTGAACTCTGAAGCATCTTAAATAGAGAGATTGAGGGACAAGGAGGATTCTGCAAAGGAGACCCCAAGGTTGCAGCCAGTTACGTGGGAGGGAAACCAAAAGGGTGTCGTGTTCTGGAAACGAAATGAAGAAGGTTTTCTATGGAAAAGGGAACAATCAATGACATCAAATGCTTCAGATATGTTAAAATTATGAGGACTAAGAATTGATTATAGGATCCAGCAACATGGAGTTATCGTCAAGTTTAGATTGCCCTACAAATGAAGAGTAAGTCAACAGATTTAAAAAAATGGAAAATTATCTGTTGATAACAATGTGTATGGTAGTTTATTTGACTGGACTAACATACAGGGTATTCATGCTGGGAAAATGCATTTTCAATGTTGTATAGATGCACAGTTATTGAATGTATAAAATGAGAAAAAAAATTAAATTAGGAAAAAAAATAGAAGTCATGTGCAAATTACCCTAGTTCTAGTCCTAGGTTCACCACATTCCTTTCTGGGTGATTTTTCACAGTTACTTAGTGTCTCTGAATCTCATCTTCTATAAACTTGAGATGATGTTAATTAGTGTTCATGCAAACTCAGGTTTTTATGAGTTAAATTCAGTCTATCTCTTAAGATACAGTCAGATTGACTAATCTTCCTCTGTGTACCCTATGAAAGTTTCTTTCTTTTCTTTTTTATTTTTAAGTTTTTGCTATAGGGTACGTGTGCATGCCAGAGAGTGACAGGTAAAGTGAGAGAGAGAGAGGAAAAGTGAGAAATCATCCCCCAGGAGGGTGATCATGATGGAGTCCCTTTTCTTCTAGTCTTCTTGGGATTTGGGGCATGTACATACACATACCCAGCATGATTTTCAAGCCACTGGATCTGGGACTTGAATTGCATAGCAGGTCAAGTGGGATACAGTGTTTTAACCTCCATATCTCTGTGAGCCCCAAAGTTTTTTTGTTTCTTTTTTTCTTTTCTGTTTTTTTTTTTTTTCTTATTTTAGGTTTACTTATTTTATTCACCATACAAAATGGGTGACTATGCATGAGAGAGACAGAAAAAGAGAAAGAATCCTTGACAGGATGTGGTCATGCTATATTCCTCTTTCTCCAGCCCTCCAGCTACTCAGGATCTTGGATACTCACATGCATGCCCTGCATGTTTCATGTCAATAAGACCAGGTGTCCTAACCCAGGGTCAGCCATGTGGCTTACAGCACTGTCGTTTGGTGTGCTTCTAACTACACCACAGAGGCTGGGTTTCCTGCAGAAAGTTTAATATCTCTTTTATGATATCTGGAGAGGGCGGATTGCCATTTTATCTTAAGAGTGTCTGGCTTCAACTTTCTGTTTTAGGACCATGCTGTGACTTGTTCTTTCTTTACCGCTCTCTTGGTGTCAGCTTAAATGTAGAGCTCAGTCTCTTTCTTTAATTGCCCTTCCTGTGCAAAATTTTACAAAATAAAACAAACAGAATAAAACAGGAATAGAAGAAAAGAGAGTGAAGGCATTTCCATACTAGCAATACACAACGGCTTAAAATTTTCATGAACTACTCTTAGTCTTGAGGGACTTTCAGTCACTCCACTGTGATGCGTGGCCTTTCTCCCTCTTTGCTTTTTGTTTCAGGAACAAAACTCCCTTTATCAGTTATGTGAGGCTAGAATGTACTGTAATAATAAACATCTCCAAAACATTAGAAATTAATGCAAGAGAAGTTCTCAGATAGGTAGCTCCACTGAACGTCTACCATGAACATTCTCTGGAGCTAATTCTATAATTCAAGCTTTTACTTCTCAACATGGTGTCTTCTCAGTAATTGTGACTGGAGAGGAAAGTGCTGGTAAACCTTGTATCTTGAAACAAATCCTATGTCCTGAAAATGATCATGCTACTTCTGCTCCTGACTTGTCCTTACCTGGTCCATAAGGCCCACTTAACTACAGTGGGGTTGGTAAATGAAAGGGAAACACGAACTATTCGAAAGACATAACCATTTCTGCCACATTTGTTACAAATCCTCCCATTTTCATTTGCATTGCATTTCACATGCAAATAAGGCTTTTTTTTTTTTTTTTTGGAGAGGTTTTGCTATAGGGCGCTTGCACTCTTCAGACAGACAGAGAGAGACAGAGAGACAGAAAGCAAGAAATCACCCCCCAGGGAGGATGGCTACACCGCAATCCCTTCTCCTCCATTCTCTTCTCGGGATCTTGGGCACGTATGCACACGCGCCCAGCGTGAGTTTAAACCACCGGGTCCGGGACTTGAACTGCGGTTGACTATGTGGGAGTCCAGTGACATAGTCATTATGCTAACTGCTGGTCCCGTTCCAGAGGCTTTTTTTAGCCTTTAAATGAATCAACATAATTTTAAATCTCTGGCCTCTGTCTGGGGTTGGGGAGAAAATGGAGGACACAGGGAGTGAGATTGGCCCTCAGATGTATAATGACCAAATGGGCCAATGGTTACAAGTGCCTTTGTAGTCGTAAGCATAGTCGTTTCTATAACCCTCACTCAACGTCAGGCATCTTTCTGAGGGCTGCACACATATTAGCATAACTCATCTTCACGACAACCCTGTAAATTAGGCACTATTACTAATCCCATGTTGCAGATTAGCAAACTGAGGCGTAGAAAGGGCAATTAGTTTTTCCAAAGACATACTGGCAATAAATGGCAGAACCAGGATTCTGGTGTAGACAATCTGGTTTCAAATTTCATGATCTTGACCATTAGGACATACTGCCTTTTGTAGGGTTAAGCACTATACACATGCATGTACCTCTCACCATTCTTGACAAAGCATATAGACCACGGTTCTGAGGGCTGAAACAGTCCAGACTGTAGTAGCAAGATACTGAGAAATACCGCAACTAGGACTCTTTGCCTTTAGATTTTGCAGGGAATGGGGGGCTTCCAGAGAAGAGTACTCTGGAAAGTAGGTTGTGGGATCAACACTGTGAGTGTTTATTAACATCTAGTTCTTCTCTACCTATTGGATATGGAGAATTGTATTTCCTCATTCTTGAAGTCAAGCACAGCTATGTGTTTGATTCTGGCCCATAACATGACGCGTTGATTCTGATGAAAGCATTTAAGAGCTAGTGCGTGCTTCAGCATGCTCTTTTCCTTAGTGATTGAGGACACTCCTAAGGCTATAGAGGAAACATTAGAGGAAACAAAGCAGGCTGGCCGTCTGGGCTAACACAGGGAGAACACCAGACTTAGCAAGTTTCCTGGATGTTGATCATGTGTGTTACTGAAGCAGAACTCAACCTATCCTGGCTGATACAGGTCATATCTGAAATGTGAATCAGGGTTGATTTTGAGGTGGATTAGATAATAAGGGTAACTAGGATGAAGAGTTTGTGTCACATGGTCTGTTTATTTTCTGGACATTAGATATGTAACTCACTTTTGAACCTTTTCCTTGTTTGATCTTGGCAGATGGTTTTAGTCCCGCTGAGTCTGAGAGCTGAATTCCACTCACAGCTAGTGCTTTCTCAGGGACCAAAGTGAGAGGAAGGCCATTTATGGGGCATTCGCGTCTCCTATACATTCCTCTCCGAATCTCTCATGCCTCTTGGGAGAGGCTAAAGACCCTATGTAATAGCTCATTTCTTAGATTTCTGCCTTGGAGGTAGTATTTTTCAGGGAGTTCATGGAAACTAAAGTTGTCAGTAAAATTTATCCATTTCATTTTTTAAAGCTTTTCAGAAGAAAGATAATGCAGTGCCGTCTTTGACTCCTTTCTTATCTTCTACCCTTCACCCAGTTTCTCAACAATTGCCTTGCGGGGCATAAGGAATGGTGGTTCCCAAAGCTTGGTGATTAGAATTTTCTCCAACAATTTAACATAGGCTTTACACAAAAGAGAAGGTGAGTTTTTAGAACACATCTAAGATGCCTTCCTTTATTTCCACATCGTTAGGATCAGCTACAAGTTCAGTTTGGCGTGTTGGAGGGATTCAAAATCAGAGGAACCATCTGTAATTCATGGTATTTTATAAGAGAGAAAAAGCCCAAAACAAAAAAATTCTCTCATATTCTGATTGTTCTAGTTGCACTAGCTAGGGCTCTCTCTTCCTCTCTTTTTACATTGCACTATAATCCAGAGTTTTTTTTTTTTTTTTTTAATGAATTTAGTTCAAAATTCTATTCTAGAAGCCAAACAACCATCTCCCCTCATCCCCCTGAGAAAAAGACCTTCAGAAGGAAGGGCTGAATTGAGGCGTAGAATGATTTCTCAGGTTTCAGTCCTGGAGTCGTTTCCTTACTCACAAAGCATTTGTTCTTTTAAGGGAACCAATATGTTTGTGTAACTGACGTGAAACAAGCTTGACTCCAAAAAGATTTAGCTTAATATCTGCCTATGCATTCCGGGGGCTGGCCGTCTGTGGATGTGCATTAAAGGCCCTAGCAGTGGCACAGCTCGTCACGTATGATATCGGGCACACAAATGTGACGTGATGCCCATGGACTCTTGAGGGTAATTCGATGTGCCAGCCAGCTCGATGGGCAGAGGAGCTATAAACATAGTTGTCACAAGTGAGAAAGAGTGCTGGGTCGAAGGCAGACTGGAGGAGCAAGCAGCATTGGAACCTGTCTCCAAGCCCTAATGAAAGTGTTAATTAGTGTATTACAGAATTTACGGTGAGAACAGCCTGTGCACCAGACCCCTCCAGTGACATGTTCTTCATTAACCACTTCTTTCTCTGGCCCTCCCTTCTCCAGCATCGTTTCTTCATCCAGCAAAATCCCAGAAGAAGGAAGGCAAATGGAATTGTGCTGCAGAAGAGAGACTTTTGGGGGGTCTTTGCTAAAAAGGAAAGGCCAACAGGGCACGTGGCTGTCTGATGTTTATAGGAATAAGTACACATTTAATCTACATAATCATTAATCTTTCTTTATGTAAAAATGATTAGTAAATAGGGTTTTTAAGCAACTGTTTAGTTTATACATTGGCATCATAGATTAACTTATTTCTAAAACACTTGATTTTATCACTCTGCCTAATGATTTGTCACATGATTTATTGGGTAATATGATAAATCATGTGCAATTTATTGTTTATCCTATAAAGAGTGCAACAATTCATTAAACAGTGATGAAACCCAGCAGTTGCACAGGAAAGCCTACCTTGTTGTTCGTTTTCACTCTAGGGGTGAATGTTCCTTCAGGACAGGGGTAGTCCCTTTCTGTGCCCAGGTTTACAGCATGGGGCAGTTAGGCTGCACTTAAATTAGATAGCTTTAGAAAATAATGGTGCAGTCATAATCTTATACTCTAGCCATATTTATTTTATATGGAAAAATAAAGTCTAAAGCCTGATGGGTGTTAAATCTGTGAATTTATTTGTAATAATAAACGTGTATTCTTTGTTACGAAGACATTAAACATAATGGCAATGTTTCGTAAACCTGTATGGCAGTTGTGTTTCCCTTTCCCTTGGTTTATTTCAGACCACAGCACCCACTGAAAGACTCTTCAGGACTCTGGGTGCTCTTTAAGTTCAGAGGACATCTTGGAAAATGAGGGTCAGGGCACAGGCCTAGAACTGAAGGCAAAGCCAGTACCAGGGTCCAAAGCAAGGTCCTGACTACTGACCTTAAGTCTACACCCAGGGACACAGGGATCACTTCCTTTCAATTTATTTATTTGATCTTTTCTAGTTTACTTTATGTCCCTTCTGAAATCTTCTTGAAGAGATTTTTGCTGTAGGGTGCATGCCTTCACCAAAGAGACAGAAAGCAAGAAACCTCCCCCGCCCCAGGGGGATGGCCATGCCACAATCCCTTCTCCTCCATTCTCCTCTTGGGATCTTGCGCATGCATGCATGCACACATGACCAGTGTGAGTCTTAAGCTGCCAGGTCTAAGACTCAAACTCAATCTTCTGCTTTGAAAATTTTTTAATTGACACAATAGTCATACATATTTATAGGATATAACATAAATTGATACATGTATACAATGTGTAATGATCAAATCAGGGTAATTAGCATATCATCACCTATATTTTCAATACATTAGGAATTGCTACCCTACTATGCTATAGAGCACTGGAATTTATTTCTCCTACCTAAGTGTAATTTTGTACCCGAGAGAAGTTCATTGACTAGCTATTCAAGGCTGGAGAGTTGGCCACTCCTCAAGCATTGCTTATTTCTTTCAGATCCAGCATTTTGTCCTCTAGTTGCTCAGTTCTTTCCTGTCTCTTCCTTTCCAAATAGGTGCTTTTTATGCCTCTCCAGCTTCCAGGGTATCATCTTTTGTCAAGAGAGCCTAAGTTTCTTTGGGAGCCAGCTGTCCTTTATTCTCAGTACAAGTAATCTCATCACCTCAACGGAGCTTCAGGGTATGTTTAATGCCTTGAAATCCAGTCATAGCAGGATATCACTGACAAATATGATTGTGTGGGTTTGAGCATTGGGCCCACCATACAAGGTCAAACAGAAACCAGGGCTAGATTTTAGGGAAATGTCAGTGTAGGGGGAAAGTAGAAGAAAGCTGAAAATTCCAGTGGCCATTGTGTTCTCACAAAGACAGAGAAAATGTCCCAGAGAGTGAATTCCAGGTGGATACTGAGCAGACTCAAACTTGTGTTAATGAGTGTATTCCATGTTAGTTAGTATAGTATAGTATAATCAAACTACGCTCTAGGACTCTATTGTCCTTTTTTCTTTTTTATTAAAGCTAATTTGGCATAGATTTATAATTAAGAAATTATCAATAGTATACCAGCTGTTCTATAAGGCCAGGTCTATATCTTTTCATTTAAAAAGCTTCTTGCAAAAGAAGACATATTTCACTCTGTTTTCTTTCTTTGTCAGCAATAGAATGACACTGATTTTATGAGTTTGCCTTTGGCAGAAATGGCCTGGAATTCTCACTTTTACCAGAATAGTCCCACCTCTATCTATCTACTGGGGCTCCATGTAACATTTCACTTTAAAAGTTAATTCAGCTATTACAAATGGAAACATGTAGTATTAAATATAACTATAAGCTCCTAGAGGGAAGGCTTAGTACATTGCACATTGTGTATGGTATTATGGCTAATCAAACACTATCCATTTGTACATCACAGGCCCTCATGGGCTAATTCTTTGATTCACTGGAAAAAAAAAGACAATAGGAAAGTGAATGACAGACGTTTATTTGATCATCAAGAGACTACGCCATTGATAGAGGCTGTGTTTTTATGGAGGGTTTGTCTGAAAGATTAAAGAATGAAGCAAATTATTTGCTACTCTTCCCACTCAAATGTACAAGCTACTTTCTCTTTCTCTGAATCTAGAATGAACTTAATTATTTTTGATCAATAAATTGTGGCAAAAAGGCTTTTCTGGCAATAAAAACAAAAACAGACAAATGAATCACATGAAACTAAAAAGTTTCTGTACAGTCAAGTAAACAATTAAGTGAAGAAATGGCTTATGGAATCAGAGAAAATATTTGAAAACCATCCATCTGATGATGGGTTAATATTAAAAATATATAAGGAATTAAAAAAACTCAATAATAAGAAATATTCTAATTAACACATGGGCAAAGGATCTGTAGAGACATTTCTCAATAGAAGACATCCACATAGCCAATAGGTACATGAAAAAATACTCAAAGTCACTAATCATTTAAAAATTCAAATTAAAGCTACAAGGATACATCACCTCACACTTGTTAGGATGGATATTATCAAAAAGACAAAAGATAATAAGTATTGGAGAGGATGTGGATAAAAGGAAATGTTTGTACAATGTTGGTGGAAATGTAAATAGGTACAGCCATTAGGAAAATAGTATGGGTGTTCCTCAAAATATTAAAAATAGACCTTTCATATGATCTAGCAATCTCACCACTGGGTGTACAGCCAAAGGAAAGGAAATCAGGTTGGCCAAGATATATCTGCCCCCTCATATTCATTACAGCATTATTTGCAATCACCAAGCTGTGGAATCAACTTAAGTGTCCAGGTATGAAAGCATGAATAAAGAAATATTCATATAATGGAATACTATCCAGTCTTTTAGAAGAAAAAATCTTGTCATTTGAGATAACATGGATAAACCTGGAGAACATTCTGTTAGTGAAAATAAGCCAGGCACAGAAAGATAAATACTGCATGATCTCACTTACATGTAGACTCTAAAAAAGTTGAACTCACAGAAGTAGAGAGTAGAACGATGGCTGCCAAGGGTTAAGGGTGGGGTTGGGGAGAGTTTAATGAAAAGGTACGAAATTTCAGTTAGATACGAGGAATAAGCTCAAGAGATTTATTGTACAACAGGATGACTATGGTTAAGAACAATGTATTCTATTCTTGAAAATGGTTAACAGAGTAGATTTGAAGTGTTCTTGCCCACCTCCCAATGAGGAGTATGTGAGGTAATGCATATGTTAATTAGTTCAATCTAGCCATTTCACAATAGCTACATATTTCAATACGACACGTCTTACATGATAAATAGATACACTTTTATTTGTCAATTTAAAAATAATCGCATTTAGAAAAAAAAAATAAGAAAGAGGTTTGGGTTCTTCTTTTGCCGGGCTCTGAGAAACCTTGTAGCTCCTGCCTGGGTTTTTTATAATGCTTCACCAGAAGGAAGCTGGATTCCATGGAATAGGTCTTTATGTGCTGAGATGGCTACACTGTGAGGAAGTACCCCTGACTGTACAGAATGGCCACAGGAAGAGAGGCCTGATCAGTTTCCAGCCTGTCTAGTCATTCCAGCCCAAACACTGGCCACAAAAGTGAAGAAACTGGCTCCATCTCCAACAACCATCTGACTGTAACCACAGAAAGAACTGCAAGCAAGAACTGTCTTGTCAATTAATAGAAATGTTAAAGATAATATAATTTGGGGGAGGATGTTGCTGAACTCGCTCTGCTTGTGTGTATGCTCTCTTTTCATTATGTAATTTCAAAAACTTCATGAGAAATGTGTATTATTAAAAAAAAAAGCTATGCATGGGAAACAGCAGTGGCATAATGGTCAAAGCACTCCACTCCTATGTGTTCGACTGTGGTTCAAGTCCTGGACTTGGTAGTTTGAAACTCATCCTGGGCATGTGTGCATGCATGCCAAAATTCCAAGAAGAGACTGGAAGAGAAGAGATTGCAGCATGGTCATCCACTCTGGGGGGCGGGGGTGATTTCCTGCTTTCTGTCTGTGTCTCTTTCTCTCCAGTGAGCATATATGCCCTATAGCAAACGTCTCTCTCTCTCAATAAATAAAGAAAGAAAGAAAAGAAAAAGCTATGCATAAATTTAAATTTTTGCATGAAAATAAGTTGTATTTTAAGTCCATATTTTCCATGAAGTTTCTGAAGTTTCCTCATATGGCAATAGGCAACCAGAACTAGGAGGTAGCTGCTCCTTCACTACCATCATGGAGGTGATTATCTAGTGTATGAGGGACTTGGAATTATGTGATCTCTAGTATTCCTTTAATATTCAAAATGCAATGTCCCCACATATTTTTAGAGTGATAGTTTCTGTTCCCATTCTAGCCTAAATACTGGTTTGGGGTACTTGCAATTGAATAATTCTGGAGTGCAAGTGAGAGCACCTGTGTTCCACCTTTTCTCTGCTAGTAAGGAGCTGGACATCCTTGAAAAGGCATCTTTACTCTGCTTATGTAGATCTTAGCTCATGTCTCCTCTTTAAGAAAGCCACCTGGACATTTCACCCAATCTGTGTCTCTTCCCACTACCTGCTATCACATCACCTTCTTTAGTTTTCTTTACAGCACCTGATACCATCTCGTGTGTGTGTACACTTTTTTTTCTCTCAGTTCCCCATAAAACATGAACACTGTGACAGCAAAGGCCTTGGTTTGAACTTTGAAAAACTGCTTGACACAGAGTTCCATGGATGCTGTCGCACATCAATACATACTGTTAGAATGAATGGGGAGGCATATGTTCCTCCCTGATGCTCACTGTAGAGTGACATGACTGTCAAGGTAAATGACATCTAACGGTATTTTCTGGCTCGGACAGTCCGAGCTCTTATGATCTGAGGACTCTAAAGCTTCGAACAGTCTAGGAACACGAGTTTTATGTAGCATACAAGGAATCAGAGGATGTGAATAATGATCCATCTGTAAACATCTTCTTTGAGAAATGCCAAGAAGACCTCAGGAGCTCCCCCAAAGTGCTCAACTGGCCAAATTGCAGTATTTGGGGGTAAGTCTTCAGACACTTCTGTGTTCCTCTGCTCCTGAGGCGCTTGCAAGTTTTGGAAATGTGTTTATGCCACATCTCTGTTAATACCTCATAAAATACTATTTGCCAATAATGTCACCCTGTAATTACATTTGCTGAACTCGCTCTGCCTGTGTGTATGCTCTTTTTTCATTATGTAGCTTCAACCTTTATAATGTTACCAATTGACACCATAATTAGTATAGTTTACTGCAGCACTGATTATGAGGGGCCTCCTTGTCAATCAGCCTCTGTTTGTTTCTGTTTGAGGAGCCATTATTTCTTTACCTCTAAACCTTGGCTAATTTATAGGGCACATGGGTGCAGGGCTGTGTGTGTATCTGAGCAAGGACTATACCCAGGGCCTTCATGTAATCAACTGCCCAGCTCTTAAGTGGTCACTTTGCTTCTAGCTTTATTCCATACCCTTGACCACAGCTCTCCAAGCAAGGAGCAGCCCCTTGAGAATGTGCAAAAGGGTCATGGTGCCAGATGTCACCACCTCAGCTTCTGCCAAGGGAACTGCATGGCCTTTGGCAAGTCGCTCCAATCTCTCAGTAGCTATGCCCTCTTTCCCCCCCCCCCCCACCCAGCTCTCCTTCCTGCTCTACCTGCCTCCAGGGGCTTCAAAGAGCTAACAGATGTGGAAGAGCTTTTGAAATAAGCGTGCCATATAAATTCAAGGTGTTTGGGAATGGTTTCCTCATAAACCTGCCAACACTATCTTTTTGGAAAAGACAGAAGTCACAAATCCACTCTCATTTTAATTTACCTTGGTATTTCCTCAGCAGATGGCTAAAGAGCTGCTTGTCATGTGTGTGTCCTCTGTGCCAGTACCTACAGGCTAGTGCCTTCTCTGTAAACCTCAAGGATGTGGCCTCCCTGGAGGAGTGGGTCTGGCTCCCTGAGATCTCTACAAGGTTTTGTTGAAGGAATTTCTGGTACTCAGTGTGGGTCAGGCAGTTTCTGCCCTTCCCTTGACTGCCTTGCTAAATTCTTCTCATGGAGCTTCAAGGGACTTCTCAGAAACCTGGATTCTTGTCTCCTCTTGCAGCCTTGTGCAAAGCACACTAGTCTGGACTTTCCGGAAGCAGGTCTGTGGACCCGTCTCTGGGTTTCTGGGCCCTGTGCTCCATGGAATGTTAGGCAACTCACCATTGCCTCTGTCGCTGGCTGCATATGTTTGCTATGGCCACCCACATTGCCCACTCTCTAGCCCTAAATCTAGGCTTGGAACTGTGTGGAGAGTTAGGAAGTGCAATGTCAGGTGAAGGTCAAGCCCTACTCTTTGTCCAGCTTACACAGCCATAAATATTAAGCATACCTCTCTCTGCCTCCTGAGTCCATTTATCACTTAGTTCAACTCTCAGAGTGGGCTGGGCACACCAGACATCACCAAAGGTCAGTGACCAAAAATAACGTAGACCCTTGCTTTTACTACTTTCTTGGTCACATTGTGGAGGTGATTTTCCTACTGATGCACGACCAGTTCCAATGACAAGAAACTCCAGCCTCCACCAGGCAACCTCAGACACTGAGGCCTTGTGCCACTTCTGTGTACACCATGAACTTTCTTCCTCCAGCATGCATCTGGAGGTCCCGGGTTGTCCTTGAAAGCTGCTCAAAGCAGTACAGCTGTTCTGATTCTTTAGACTCTATTTTGTTTTTCTTTTCACTTAGCTCACCTCTCTCCCTCCAGTAATACCTTGAGTACAAATTCCAAGGGTCAGCCTTTCACACTTGTCATGGTGTTGACCAATAAGTCACACAGAACTTCAGCCTTTCTTCTGGAAAGTGTGACAGAGGCAATCTCTGTTTTTCAGGATTTGGCATCTCTTGTGTGTTCCTCTGATGCCTTAACAGGCATGCCCGCGTCAGGACATGGCTTATTCGGTGTAAAAACAATTACCTACTGTGTGTCAGCTTTGCCATGGAATATGATAAAGCATGTGAGATGGTCTCTTACCCCATTAGAAACTCAGGCTGGCCGAGGAAGGCCAGTGGAGGCATTACAGGCCCTGGGAAAGCTTGTACTCTCTCTAAAAGCTGAGAGCAGGGTTGGTATTGGGCTGGGATGAGTCAAGCTCACAGAGGCCTTTGGCTGTGCTCACAGCACCCCTGGGAATGACTCAACCATGCTCGTATTCCCCTTCTCCTTTATCCTCCCAGTGTCTTTTTTACCTAAGACTGATTACTTGGAACTGGTGGTCCTTCCCTAGAAGAGTCCAGATTCTTATCTTTAGCACTCCAGACCCCTTCATGACCTCTCTTAACCCTGTTGACTTTCCAAGACACCTCAGTGCTCAACTTGGCAGCCTGGCAGCTTAGAGATGCAGGGGTCTTCGCAGGTAAGTCTACTTTCTTAAAAAGATGGGGAAAGGCATTTTGTAAACAAGCAGAGCCGATTCAAACTCCCAGCGGATGTGCATGGAATGTGGCGTATGCTATATTACTCTTGCTTAAGTTTTAAAGCCTATGATTTAGCATTCCTGTTCAGCTGCAGAATTCCACGGAGGGTATCGCTGGATCCCAAATCTTTTGTCAGTGTAATTGAGCATCACATCTTTTCAGGTTTGTATTTCAAAAGATGCATTATCTCCTCATGTCCATTTGTTCTATTCTAGTTATTTGAAACTTTTAACTTGCCCCGTCCCTCTGAAAGAACTCGAGTTTTAGGTTGATAATTTATGTTTATGCTGAGAATGCGATTTCCTTTCTGCACCCGGAATGATTAATAGACTTCTCTCTGTAAATTAGTATGGGAGAAGACGTAGGTAAACAGCTAACCAAGCTGAGCGTTTCTCTTTCTTCCAATCATTTCTTCAAGCCCTTTCTGACGTATGTCCCCCATATGTGGCATTTCACCTGAATCATGTGCCTTGGGCAGCATCAAGGGCCCTAATCCTTGTTTCCCACCTCCTGAGAATCCTCCTTTAGGAGCAAGGATCAGTAAACTGCTACCAAGTCTGGCCTGCCTGCCCCTATTTTTGCATGGCCTGCCTGTGAGCTACGAATGGCTTTTAAATTGCTAAGTGGTTGGAAAAAAAAAAAACCTCAAAAGAAAAATAATATTTTGTGACACGTGAAAATTACATGAAATTCAAATTTCAGCGTCCCTAAATAAAGTTTTGTTGGAACCCAGCCACACTCAGGCGTTTACGTATTGTCTGGCTGATTTCGCACTGCAGCAGCAGAGTTGAGGAGTTGCGACAGAGACCTTATGGCCCGCAAAGCCTAAAATATTTACTATCTGGCCCTCTGAAGAAAAAGTTTGCCAACTTCTTCTTTAGAAAAAGTGTGAGCGTGTGCATGTGTGCCTCTGGTGGTTTGGGGTGCCTGGCCTGCATTTTCTCATCTTGTAGTGACAACATCTTCATTTCCCTTGGAGAACTCCTCCTCTCTTGCTCTCAGTTCATGTGAAGTAGTGAATTTGATCCGGCCTCTCCATCTAGCCCCACCCCACAGATAAAGTACAGGTCTCAGACCGGAGGTGGGCCCCTCGGCATAACTGTTCTCTCAGGCAGAGCCGTTCATTCCACATGAAGGACACTTGATTCAACTGCACCAATGAAGTCTGTGCTGGGTTTCTATAGAGAAGTGGGTGCCCTCCCTATGAGATGTGAACCAGAACATACAGACCAGCAGGTCTTGCTTGGGGAAGTTGCTACAGGTCTTTTGTGACAATGAGAATCTTGATAAGGGAGTCAGAACTAGCAACTTCATTTTAGTCCTGAAGTAAACCAAGACTGATGCCCTAGCCTCTTGTCTGGTTGTGCCCAGAAGTTTTTACAGAAGTCTGTGTTTCATTACGGAGTGGGTTACATTTGTGTCATATGCTACGTTGTAGTACAGGACCTGGCTCATACTCTTGCTGATCCTTAAAGACTGGCTGGCATAATCTGCCCATGTCCCTAGGGCTGGCCTAGGGGACCTTCTGCAATGTACCAGACTCCTAATTCCTTTAAAGCCAAGATTTGAGTTGATCTCAAAACTTCAGGTGGATTGCTTACTCTCCTAGAAGTGAAGGGAAGAGAGTGTGGGCCAAAGAAGTGAGAGAGGGTCGGCAACTGAACTGATGGAGCAGATGTGTCATCACCAGCACCATTTGAATACCTATTGCCTCTGACATGGGTCCAGGCTGGGAGGACCAGCAAAGGAAACACAGTGGTGAGGTGGGAAGGGCAGGGGCTGCATGTCTGGCTCTGGAGGAAGTCCTAACACTTCAAGGGCTGCAGGGTCTTGAGCATGTCACTCAGTTTCCAGAACACTAAGGGGTCCTCCCTAATGGGAGTCATAGTCTTCCCTCGAGTGTGATAAAGAATAAATCAGAAAATCCAGGTGAAAACAATGTGCAAGCTGTAAAGCAACGAGTGAATGCTGGCGCTGGTGGTATCATCACATGCTGTTCTGTAGGGGAGTTGGGCACCACCCAGACTTCCACTCTCATAGACATGGATGGAAAAGTATCTTCTCCCTCTTACAATTCTAACCTTAACATGCTGTTGAAGTAGATGAGACAAATATCCTCACCCCCATGTGAGGAAGGATCAAGCTGATATTGAGGGACTTGCCTCAGATCTCACAACTGGAGCAAGAAAAGGTGTTGAGGCTCTCTTTCCAGTCACTTACAGCAACATGGCCTTCAGAAACAAAGTCTGAAAGAAGAAGTAGAAGCAGCCTGTGATGGTCCTTCTCTTCCAGACAAGTTGTCAGTAAAATACACATGTCAGGTGGCAATGCTAACAGTATGTCCTGGACCAGCCCTGCCTGTCTGCCCACCCACATGCCAAGGGAGTTGGTGAGCTCCAGCAGGTTGTTTCCTGCAGCAGTGGTGGTGATGAGGTTCATTGGGTGCTCTCCATGTTACAGACAACTCTGAGGTTTCACGGACAATTAAACAGGCCCAGAAAACAGCCTGTGACTGGATCTTTAAAGAATAAGTGCATATGGACCCAATTTCCTCTGTAACATGTGTGTTTAAGCAAGAAGGAATAAGTGCTTCGGATGGATACATTTAAAATCTCTAGCCTCCAGACTGCTTCTCTATGGCGCCACATTGCTAGGATCCACTAATCTTAGAAAGCCTCAAAGAGACCTACCTAACCAGCATTATGTCAAGACATGATCCCTTCACAGAAAGAAGTCTTTTCTAGAGCCTTATCAGTTTATTGAATGGTGCATACTGAGTTACCCAGTAATTAGCCCAATCCTTAGGAGGCTGTATTACAATAATATGATTACAGAGAGTGGTCTAAGGCACCTAGTTTATTCCTTGGGTTGCATCATGACTTTTTTTTTTCTTTTTTTCTTTTTTATTATCATTTATTATTATTTATACATTTAATCACTATACATCCTTTAGATTGTAAAGAGATTTTACCCAACACGATATACACCACACACCAGGTAAGTTGACAGTACTATACATGACATCATCAACAGGCAACAAATCATATGTGTGTCCCACAAATGTCTTACTTCTCCATTTTTCCCCAAATTTCCCTTCCTGCACTCTTCCCCTTTCCCACTCTCCTTCCACTTTGTCCCGTGTCCATAACAATTTCCATTGCTTTTATGTCCTCCAGTCTTTCAGTCTCTACTGTAGAGTGTAGACAATCAGTATATGTTAAGTGGAGACATACAGTGTCTCCGTTTCATAGCCTGACTTGCTTCACTCAGCAATAAATCTTCCATGTTCATCCACTTTCTATCAAATGCCAGGGTCTTGTTTTTTTATGGCTAAATAGTATTCCATGGAGTACATGTGCCATACTTTTCAATCTATTAATCTGTCTGTATGCATTTGGATTGGTTCCATATCTTAATAAGCATGAATAATGCCGTAATAAGTATAGTTGTGTAACTGCATTTCCAATTGAGCATTCTCTTGTCTTTTGGGTAGATACCCAGGAGTGGAATTGCTGGATCATATAGTAGTTCTGTTAGAGGAACCTCCATATTGTTCTTCACAGTGGCTGGACCAATTTACACTCCCACCAACAATGTAGGAGAGTTCCCCTTTCACCACATCCCCGCCAGCACTTATCACTTTTTGTTTTTTAAATCTTTGCTATTCTGACAGAATTAGGTGGTATCTCATTGTAGTTTTGATCTCCATCTCCCTTATGATGAGGGATGTTGAGCATTCTTTTATACACTTTTTGGCTGTTCATATGTCTTCCTTAGAGAGTTGTTTATTCAACTCATTTTTGCATCTTTTAATTGGGTTAATAATTTTCTTCTGGGTAAGCCACTTGAGTTCTCTGTGAATTCTGGTCCCTTATTTTGGTATTCTGTGTATCAGTCCCTTATTTGAAGCATAGTTAACAAAAATTTTCTCCCATTCTGGATTACCATTTCACACTAATTATTATGTCCTTTGCTGGGCAGAAACTTCTTAATCTGATGTAACTCCATCTGTCTTTTTTTGGGATTATTGCCTGTGCCTTTGGGGTCTTGCTTAAGAAGCCTTGTCTCCCGGAGTTTCCCCAGTTTTTTTCCACCAGTAGTTTTATAGTTTGCAGTCTTAGGTTCAGATTGTTGATACACTTTGAGTTGATTTTTTTTGATGGTGACAGATAGGGGTTCAGATTCATCTTTCTGCAGGTGGGTACCCAGTTTTTCCAGCACCATTTGCTAAAGCAGTTTTCCTTTTCCCACTGGATTGACTGGTACCCTTTGTCAAAGATCAGTTGACTGAATGTTTGGGGATTTATTTCTGGGATCTCTACTCTTTTCAGTTGGTCCTCATATCTTTTTGTATGCCAATACCATGCTGTTTGATTATCAAAGCTTGTAATATATTTTGGGGTCAAGAAGTGAGAAACCACCCACTCCACTCTTCATATAAGATTGCTTTGGCAATACAGGATCTTTTATGATTCCAGACAAATTCTATGATTGTCTTTTCTAGATCTGTGAGGAATGTTTCTTGTAATTTTATAGGTATTGCATTAAATATGTACATTAATTTGGGTAAGATTGCCATTTTGATTGTATTAATTCTCCCAATCCAGGAACATGGAATGTCCTTCCATTTTTTTGTGTCATTTTTTATTCCTTTTTTAAGATTTTCATGGTTTTCCTTGTAGAGGTCTTTGACTTCCTTTGCTTAGTTTTATTCCTAGGAATCTTACACTTTTTGTAGTTATGGTAAATGGGATTACTTTCTTCAGCTCTGTCTCTGTATCCTAGTTGTTTGTATATAGAAATGCTATTGATTTTTGTAATTTAATTTTGTATCCTGCCACTTTACTGTATGCATTTCACAGAAACACAATTCTTTTTTTTTTTTTTTTTTTTTTGGAGAGGTTTTAGCTATAGGGTGCGTGTGCTCACCAGACAGGGAGAGACAGAGAGATAGAAAGCAAGAAATCACCCCCCAGGGGAAATGGCCATGCTACAATCCCTTCTCCTCCATTCTCCTCTCGGGATCTTGGGCACACACGCACACACACCTGGCGTGAGTTTAAGCCACCGGGTCCAGGACTCGAACCGCGGTCAACTACGTGGGAGTCCAGTGACATAGCCATTACGCTAACTGCTGGTCCCGAAACACAATTCTTTAAAAACTAAATTGTGAGTGAGTCCCATTTGGATGCTCCATTTTATTCTTCAAAACAGTTCATTTTGGGTGACCCATGGTGGTACTTCTTGTACATATGGAAGACAGTGAGACATAAGCTGGTATCTGAGATGCTTAGAACTTAACATTTCAACTAAATCCAGGGTACATGTATTGAGAGAGGCAAGGATGGCAGACTGGTGAGATGGGCATGAGTCCATCTAGAAAAAAATCTTTCACATCAGTTCAAGGGAGATGGGACCAGGACAGAGGACTGAGAGCTGAGGTGTGTCAAAGTAGGCAGGGCAGTTCTGGATAAAGCCCTGGAAATGGGCAGCTCTTTTCCTAAATCTAAGCAAGTCTTTAACACAGCCCATACATGAGAACATGACCCAGCTTCTGTGTTGGAAGGCTTTGGAAGAAAGTGAGGTCTTCGTAGAGAAGATCAGATGACAGTGTTTCTAGAATCAAACAAGGAGCAGGCATATGGAGGAATAGGCAGAAAGGGTCTTCAGACAATAGAGGAAGAGTCTAGGCCCTGCTACTGTACACAGGAGGGGCAGCCTGTAAATTGGAGAACCCTGAGAACTTGGATTTTCAGCCCAAAGACCTGAAGATCTGGAGAGAGTTCTGAGTCATGGAGGATGAGGGGGACTGTACAGCCTCTCAACCCCTCTAGAGTGTGGAGCTTTCCTAGGGTGCTCTGCTGTTCTCTATACATGTCCAGGAAGAGTTAAAGCCCATAGAGAAATAAGGAGACACAAGCTGCCCTTGTTTTTGCTGATAAGGGGAGGCAAAGGGCTCTTCCTTCCTGTGACGACAGATATTCATTTACCTGGGGACTCATTTTCCACAGCCCCAGGTAGAAAAATTAACCCATCCATTCATTATAAATGAGCCCAAGTCCCCTCCCTGTGGTGTACTGCTTTCACTACATTCTTGCTTTTCTGCTCTTTAGGAAAAGCCAACAAGGTGGCATTTGTTTTTCTGGGCTTTGAAATTTGGAAGCAACTTGTGGTGAAAGATGAGGAAAGGAAATCTCTTGAAGAAAGTTCCAGATGTCTGAAGTAATGGCTGAGACTAAGGGGAAGGGTTATCTATGCCTGGATTGCTAAACACCTTCCAGAGTTCAGAAATAGTTTTCTTTCTAAGTGGGAAGGCTTGCCATGGTAGCCTGCTCAAAACTGTTTGGCTTTCTTTTTCCATAGTCACTTTAAGAGCATACCTTCTTCAAAAGTCATTCAGCAAAGCTGCTCACTGCTTCCTGCATGGCCACCATCTGTGGGGTTGCTGAGTTAGGATGGCCCCTTGAGTCTCAGGAGAAGAGAAGGTCCAGTCATCACCCTCATGGGACTGACGTTGTGGCCGAAGGACTAAGTACAACAGAAGTAAAGAAAGATCTGAAGGCCTCACCGTTTTTGCAGTCCATAAGAGGCTGTAGGACAGAGGTTAAACAGGGAAGGCTCTGGGGGGGAGGTGAGCCTTATGGGATCACAGGGATGTGGAGGAAAGGGAAGATGGATGAAGAGACATGCCCATCAGCAAGGGTGAAGGGGGGAAGCCTCTCTCTCTGGCTGAGACAGTGAGAGACGAAGGCTTCAGAAAGGGCCAAGAAGGCTGAATGCTTCCATCTGTGGTTCTGTTTGAATTATGGGTAAAGAAGAGGTTTGGGGAAGCTGCTGGCAGATCCCGACCACGTTGTGGCAAATGAGGCCCTTTGGCCTTTTGGAAAACCCATGCTTTATTAAAATAAATTAAAAGAGATTGAGTCCTTCTGTTCCCTTCTCTCCTCTCCCCTCCGTCCTTGAGGCAGACGCATGCTGCTCACCATTGTTTTACCTTCAGATAACTTGCACTGCGGAAGGGCAAACCTGTAATTACCCTGCCTGCCAAAAATGATGGCTGTCGCTTAAGAGAAAACCTGACTGCTCTCCTTCCACGGGGTCTCTGAATCATGCCAGAGCATCTGTCTGTAATCTCTTCAACGAGAGCTTTGTCTGAGCCAGCCCAGTGGCAGGGAAATGACAGGGTTGCTGATGGCCAGATGAGCCAGTGGGAGGGGGGTAGGGTTGGTTCCTAGGATGCTGAGCCTTCTGTCTCCAGGGCCCCTCCCACCTGATGGAGAGATCTTTGGTGTGAGGCACGGTTTTGCCACCAGGGAGAGCTCACACCCGAGGTCTATCTGCTCGTGTTTCTCTGGAGAGAGGAATCTCCTGGTCAAACCTTGGAGCATATGTATGAGAAATCATGTAATGACTTTGTACAGGAACCATGGCTGCAGAGAAATGCTCATTCATTTGCCCATATGCAGTTGCACGTAAGAGAAACCCAACTCAACCTCATTTGTGCAAGGACGTGAAGTTACCAGTTAACTAAGTTGTTAGTTAACAAATGTTCAAAGATTAGGTGGAACTCAATGCAGGCTTGATCCAGAGGCTCAATGATGTTACTGAAGTCTTTTCTCTGCAGTCTAGACATTGGCTTTATCTCATGATCACAAGCTGACTTGACTGTCAACAGGTCCCAGGGCGCTTCCTTCTCCCATCTGTCTCCTGACTGGATGAACTGAGTTCAGTTCCAGTCATTAAAACACACACTCTAGTTAAGACAGTGGAGTTTCCTGATGGTCTTAATCAGAGTCATATGTCCTGCATCTCGAGCTGAAGGTGGATTCGCCTTCAGTAGAACTATAAGGGTCCCAATTAAAAAATTATGGGCTATTGAGAATTGGCACGGGGAAAATGAATGATAGAGGGGGAACGGATAGATGTCCACCACATACTATAAAAGACTGTGTTGAAAACCTTTATTCTGTGAAGTGAAGGAGAATGGGTGTTTTCTTTCCCTCTAGTATGGCCCATAGTCATTTTAGAATAATTGGTTCAGAAGGAGCTTCAGGGAGCATCTTGTCCTCTTTCAAAGCCAATGCAGACCTCTCCAGAACAGAACTACCTTAGATGATGGCCTTAGGAATTGGGATTGCATCTGCCTACCACATGTCTTAATAAACAGGGGCTAGACATTGGTGCAACAGTAAAAGATGACACTCTGCAAGATTGACCCATATGGGAGGGTTCTGGATTTGCATCCAGAGACCTTCCTGAGAATACCTGGCACATGCATGCCCATGATCTAGGCCTCACTGACATTGAGGGTGGATTGAGATATCAAGATTTTGTTGGTGGAGCTGTTTCTCCATCTCTGTCTCTCTTTCTTTCTCTCTCTCCTGCTAATGGTAAAAAGAAACAAACTTAACAACTAAAAAAAAAAAAAGTAAAAGAAAATATGTCTTAATACACAATTAGGCATTTATCCCAACTTAAGGAGTTTGTACTTACCAGTAAGAAAAATTCCTCTTTGTAATTCCCACTCAGATTCAGACTCACCTAGACCCTTCTGTCCCAATTTCAGGCACTCTTTCACCTTGCATGGACCCCATCTATTAGGTTGTCGGGAAAGTCATGACATATTTTTCAATATTTTTCTTTGCAAATATCTATCATGACTTTTCCAACAATCCAGCATTTCCAAGAAGCTGATTTGCTTGTATTTCATAATAATACATTCCCCTGAGGAAGATAGCCTCTTCAGCCTGAGAGTAAAATCTCCTAAGGGCCAATATTTACTGTTACATTTTTTCCCCTTCAAAACTTACTAGTCTTAAGTATCATGCACTCAGAACTTCGTTAACATAAGCCAAGATGTTAGAGGCTAACCATGGCTCACAATGGTGATAGTTAACAAAAGCATGATATGATAAGAGGTTTCAGAGCTGTAAATCAGTGCTTTAAATAGAATGGGAAACAGCCTGAATTTTGACCTGTGGAGAAAGAGAATTAAAGTAAGAGAGTCTGTCAGAAATCCTTTCTGCCTTGTAGACAATTGTCTACTTGGCCTTTGCAGGTTTCAGGGGAAAGATAATATGGCTTCAAGAGACAATTTTGTGATTCAGTTTCTGCCTTTGATACCTTGGCCTTTGCAAAGAATTCTGTTTTCTGCTCAGCCCCTAACCTTCTGAGGGAAAAGAGGAATTTCCTTGAGTTTAAAGGTGAGCATATTGTCTGTCTTTCTGTCTGTCTTGCTGTCAGACAAACAAAACTTTGACCAAGAAGTAATTACAGCAGGAATAGCTACAAATACCCAGGGAGAAAACGAAGAGCAACATTCTGACATTGCAACAAGTAGGAATAAGCTTAGACGCAAGGAAGAACTTTAATTTTTTTTAAGAGATATTTGTGACAATTAACGAGAATTGGAGGAAATGGAGAAAATCATTTTTCTAATTTTTCTTTGAAAATTAGATATGCATATGTCTGAATTAGCATCAACATATTACTGTCAGAGGTTGATGCCAAATAACCTTTGGTGGAGGGGGGCCACTTACAGCACTGGCTTCTTACATTCTAAAGATAAGAGAAACTCAGTTTCTAAACACCCAGGTTATAGTCACTGGAAAATGGAAAAGTAAAGAATCTCACACACTTTTCTGAAATGTGTATTTATTGGGCTCAGCATCCAAACTGCATGGAGGGGAATGAGACAAGATATGGCAAGATCACTGCTCTCCAGGAAGCAGATGATAAACATTTACTGAGAGCCCACTAAGGACCATGTGTCAGGCTATGCCTTGGAGTGTGGTGGCAAACAAGGCAGATACAACACTGAATCTCTTAGAGCTTAGACTCCATAGGGAAAGGATCAGTATTTACTAAGATGTTCAGGACGGGAGAAATTGAACCTCATAGGGAGGAACTAGTAACGTCTCCCCAGAGAAGTGAGAATGGAACAATGATGCTAGGATGTTAAGTCCAGTTAGGTTGTTATGTCAACATCCGGCACAGTTTAAAAGCTGAGAAGAGCTTTGAAAACCATGTCTTTTTTTTTTTTTTTTTTTTTTTTTCCGAGAGATTTTTGCTATAGGGGGCATGCATTCGCCAGAAAGACAGAGAGAGAGAGACAGAGAGATAGAAAGTGAGAAATCATCCACCAGGGAGGATGGCCACACCACAATCCCTTCTCCTTCATTCTCCTCTTGGGATCTTGGGCACGCAAACACATGAGCCCAGCATGAGTTTAAGGTACTGGGTCCGGGACTCGAACTGTGGTTGACTATACGGGAGTCTAGCAACATAGCCATTACACCATCTGCTGGGCCCTTGTTTTCATTTTTTATTTTATTTTATCGTTTAAAGATTTTTGCCATAGGGCACATGCGCATGTTGGAGAAAGAAAGAAAGGGAAAATGAGAAATCACCCTGCATGGGGTAATAGTCACACCACAGTCCCTTCACTTCTATTCTTCTCTTGGGATTTTGGGCACACACACGCACACACACACAGCCTGTTTTTCAAGCCACCAGGCCTGGGACTCAAACTGCAAAGTTGTCCATATGGGATCCAGTGCCTTAACCACAAGGCCACCTGCTGGCCCTAATAGAGATTTATATATTGTCGCTTACCCTCTCTCTTCATCTTCAAAACTATGATCAAAGGGCTATCAGTGTTTAAAGTTTCATGTTTCAAATTTTGAGAAATTTCTGCTAGAATTATTCTGTGTAATAGTAGGTACTGCTTGCCAAGAAAATCAATAATCTAATATAGAAATTAAATAGTGTAAATCAAATTAAATTCTAGCAAAACTCTATACCTTCTATGTGGAAGAGAATTACTTGGTAAAAATGAGCAAATAATCTGTAATTACTGAAAATTTAGAAAATAAAGATAATGAAATTAGTACGAATTCAAATTAATGAATTACAATAAAACTTAGTTACAAAAAAATGATTCAATTATGAAGACCTAAACACATTCTTTGTTTAAAAAAAAAAAGAATAAAGGATAAACACAAAAATCTGTAGAAGAGTCTTTTCTAATACTATTTCAATTTTGAAAATTTCAAGGAATAGAGTAGCCTCCTGTTAAATTTTTTATATATTATATAAGAAAGTAAATAAATGATTGATATTAAAAACACATGACATGATAAAAAGGTGAAAAAAAAAACCCACAGACTATCTGTCTTATATTTAAGTTCTTCGATGTTAAAATTCTAACATCAAATTCAGTATTATAATAAAATGCTCCATGACACAGAAAACCATTTTTTAAGAAAATTAGAATGATCAGTATTAGGAAACATATTAATATATCTAATCACACCAGTAGAACAGCATAAAAGGAAAAAAATATATATCTTCAACTGCTAAAAGGCATCGTATAAAATTTTCAAATCTTTTCTGTTAGAAGAATTAGATTAGGAAAATACATTTAAAAACGTGCACAAATATATTTTTACCCCTTTATTATTATTATATATAATTATAAAACATTGAAAGTATATTTATTAAGGCTAAGAGTAATAAAGTAAGACAGCTATCAGCACTGTTATTTGGTCTGATTTGGGATATACAGTCATGCAATAAGGCAAGAGAAAAAATAAAAGGCATAAACATCGAAAGAGAGAAGAATCATCATCAAAAGTCCCTATAACAAAATGGATACATGCAGGGAATCCTGATTTTGAATCAATGTAGGTGCTACCTAAAAACAGATTGTTTTAAAATAGCTATCATCTAGGGGCCTGGTGATGACGCAATTGTAGAGCAACTGGACCCACATGGAAGAGGTCTTTGTTTTGCACCCTGTGTCCTCTTGGGACATGCTAGTGTGTGCTTGCAATTTGTACCAGCTGAGACTGGGGTGGAATGCAGTGTGAAGACCCTGGTGGGGATGGCTAAAACTGTTTCTCTCTCTCCCAAAATAAATAAATGAAGTTAAAATTAAAGAGAGCCAGCATGTAATAATTAGTATTAAAAAAAAAGATGATTAGAGACTTTGGGACTCCAGGAAGATGCTATATTTAATATTAGTTTATAGTTATATAGATTTCTCATCTACATGGTTAGGGAGAATTCAGAGCCTCTGAAGAGAAAGAGTGTAGGTACTGGAAGGGGCCACCCACTAAAGCAGAACTGTCCACAACACTGCTGGAGAGGAATAGAGTTGGAGAAATTCCCCTTAGATGCTGAATTCTTTACTTTGAAAGGAGGAAAAATGTGTAATTTTGTATATAATGACACTTGGTTCAATCTACCTTATATCAGTGACATAATCCTTATATATTTGTGTTTTTTTATCTATAAAAGATCATAGTTCATGGCATTTAGAATCGGTACAAAGAAAATCCATGCAAAATATGCACAGAAATTGCCTTTAAATGTATTGCCAATTTGCTAAATATAGATATTTCACTGTAACTTGTTGTATAACTACTAAAGAATCAGAAGTTAATAAAATATAAATTAAGCTTGCTATGAAAAGAGTAAAAACTAAAACGAAAATAATAAGTAAAGCAATGTACACAAGACTGTGGAATCCCAGGTGATGGAGACAACTTCTGTGTGCAGGAATTCCATAGAGTAGAGTGCTCCTACACTGCCTGAAAATGACTATGGATTGTATTGTGGTCAGTGATGGGTCTTGCTGAGCAACTTTAGTTGCCTTTAAGATATTTCAAACAGAGACTTCACCCTCCAGACACAAGATCTAGCGTGGAGGAGCGAAGCACAGGCCCTTTGAGAAACCATCTGCATTTGAGCTGTGAGCAATCCATTTTATTTTTTGGTTTTAATTTTTTTCTTTTGGTATTATTGTTTTTTTTCTTTCTTTTTTTATTTTCTTCTTTCTTTGTTTTCTCTTCCTTTTCCTTTTTCTTTTACCTTGATTGCTTTGCTGCTCATCTTCCACACAGTGAGTGTCTAGACAGGTCTAAGTGCACAAAAGTTAAACATCTGAATACTATTAGGTTCAGAATAACATTCAATTCCCACTGAATTTTCTGCACAAGATAGAAAAATAGATCTGCAGATCACCTCCTACATGAGTTGAAGGAGGAAATACACACCATGAAAAAGAATCAAACAGAACTATTAGAGTTGAAGTCTGTAATACAGTAAATCAAAACCTCCCTTGAAAGTGCTTAAAGCAGATTAGATCATGCATAAGATCCAATCACAGATATATAAGGCAGAATCTCTGTTCTAGAAAATTTCACCAAAAAAAAAAACCTGAGAACATAACCCCCCAAAACTGAGAATGATATATGAGAAATACTAGATACCATTAAACATCCAAACATCTGGATAATTGATGTCCCAGAAAGTGAAGAAACTAAGAAGGGCATTGATAATCTATTCCATGAAATCCTGGAAGAAAACTTTCCAAACCTAGAGAGGCATTCAAATATCCAGATCCAAGAAATGCAAAGGACCCCAAATAGAATCAACCCAAGGAAATCTTCTCCAAGGTACATTATAGCCAGATTGATCAAAACCATAGACAAAGAAAAGATACTAAAATTGGCAAGAGAGAAACGTCAAGTTACTTACAAAGGATATCCCATCAGGCTAACAGCAGATCTCTCATCAGAAACAATGAGAGCAGGGAACCAGCAGTTAGCATAATGGCTATGTCGCTGGACTCCCACATAGTCGACTGCGGTTCGCGTCCCGGACCCGGTGGCTTAAAACTCATGCTGGGCGCGTGTGCATGCGTGCCCAAGATCCCGAGAGGAGAATGGAGGAGAAGGGATTGTGGCGTGACCATCCCCCCTGGGGGTTGATTTCTCGCTTTCTGTCTCTATGTCTCTCTCTGTCTGCCTGGCGAGCGCACGTGCTCTACAGAGAAAGAAACCTCTCCAAAAAAAAAAAAAAAAAAAAAAAAAAAAGAAAGAAACAATGAGAGCAAGGAAAGAATGGGAAAATATATTTAAAGTGTTAAGTGAAAAACAGTTTCAACCAAGAATACTATACCTGGCAAGAGTGCCCTTTATATGGGAAGAAAAGACAAAACATTCTCAGATAAACAACCTGAAAGAATTTACCAACACCAGACCAGCTCTTACCAGGAAAACTAGAGACAGACACACATAAATAAGAGCCCATAAAGCAACCAAGAAGATGACCAACTTAATAGTAGGCACAAGTCTGGAGTTAAATGTTAATTTCCAGAATTTAAATGGAAAGATGGGATCACAAGAGAAGAGAAATTATTACATGTGACTGAACTGGTGAAATAGAATTTTATGACTTTTGACTAAAACATTACTGACTTTCTTTTATGCTTTTTTTTTTTCCAGATTTAAGGATTTTTGTCTTTTCTTGAGCTGTTGATATGTTCATCTACTTACTATTTGAACCGAATCCTAATCTTCTTTCTGGATTTAAATCTTAAGCAAATTTCTCTTAACATTTTTTTATTTTGATTTATTAAGGCAAAAACTGCTTTTCTTGGATTTTAAAAATAGATTAAAAATACCTATGTAATGACTGCAGTAAGCTATAGAGTCTCAGCTAGGTGCTACTTTATAGTCTGTTCATTCTGCTCACTGAGCTGTATGCCTAAAGTCAGACATGTCTTCACAGATATGTATCTATCAGCTGAACTTGCTACTGAAAGTATTTAGATTAATTAGGAGAGTCTGTGCATCAATAAAATGTGGGGGGGAAATACATTGAAAGCAACTGTAGATCCCACAGACAGTGTAGGAGGAGGGTAGAAAATGGCAGAGGGTGAGAAGTAGAGAACTGTGGGTGGAGACGGAATAAAAACAAAATGTAATGAGAAACAAGAAATGGAAAATTATTTGTTAATGATAACATGTATAGTAACATCTTTTATTAAACCAATATATGGTGTATTCTGGATGGGAAATCACATTTTGTATGCTTTGATGATATACAGTGAAGGAATGTAAAATAACTAAATTTGAGAAATATTTCAAACAAAATTATTAAATAGAAATACCTTTTTAAAATGTGGACTACCTATAAGAAAATTAAAGAACAAAATTAAAAAGAGAAAAATAAATGAATATTTTAATAAATGAGAATACAGGATTGAAAAACTCTGCTCTTTACTTAGGTCAATTTATATACAATCCCAATTAGTCTTCCAAATGAATTTTTGGCATTTTGAAAAACAAGTACTGTATACTCTTCATCTGCAAGAACAAACAAGGATAATGAGCAAAAGTAGGTTGAAAAAGCAAAGAGAAATCATGGGCTACTAGATGTTAGAACATATGATGAAGTCACATTGTTTAAAGCTGAATGATGCAAAAATAGATCAATAGGAGAGAACAGTAAGGTCAAAAATAGATCTAAATCTTTATAGATTGTAACACAGGTAATATAATTTATGAGATAATGCAATGGCCCTTGGGAGATTGCTTAAATATGAGGGGAAACTATTTTTTTAAATCTTTTCAGAGTTAAGAAAGTCCTTTCCAAACATAACACCAAATTTAAAAAATAACATACATTTAATAAAAATTAACCTTTCTATGTATTAATAGTACTACATCCAACATAAATTAATTAATTAATTGATTAATTAATTAATTTAAATTTGCCCAGAGAGGGAGAGGGATAAAGCAAACCTCCAGGTCCAGGATTCAAATGGTGGTTGGCCATGTGGGAATCCAGCACCCTTAACCACCATGCCACCTACCAGCCCCCAGTATAAGATTAATGGTTACTGCTAGTCAGCAGGACTATGAATGATTCTTGTACTTTGTGTGCTGTTTAATTTTCCAAATTTCCTGTATTGAGTATTTTTATATAAGGAGAAATAAAGGTAAAAGGGGTTGTGTAACCATTTTCCATGATTCTGTATACACTAATCTTTAAGTTTCTGCCATAGAGTGCAGACAGTAGGTATATATTAAGTGAAAAACACAGTCTCTCTTAAATAGCCTGGTTTGCTTCACTCAGCAGTAAATCTTCCATATCATTCACTTTCTATCAAATGTCAGGGTCTTGTTTTTTATGGCTGAGTAGTATTCAATTAAAGTATATGTGCCACACTTTTTCAATCCATTCAACTGTTCATGAACATTTGAGTTTCTTCCATGTCTTAGTAATTATGAATAATGCCAGAATAAACATAGATGTGCAAACACTACTCCTATCCTTTAAGTAGATACCCAGGATCATATGGTAGTTCTATTTTTAGATCTTTGAAGGACCACCATATTGTTTTGTTCGGTGGCTGGACCAATTTACATTTCCACCAACAGTGCAGGAGAGTTCCCTTTTCATCACAGCTTCACCAGTACTTCTTCTTCTTCTTTTTTTTTTTTTTTTTTTTTAATTTTAGCCATTCTGACAGAGATTACATGGTATCTCATGGTTTTGATTTGTTTCTCCTTTTTTGGGGGGGAGGTTTTCGCTATAGGACGCATGCACTTGCCAGAGAGACAGAGAGACAGAAAGCAAGAAATCACCCCCCCCCGGGGGGGATGGCCACGCCACAATCCCTTCTCCTCCATTCTCCTCTCGGGATCTTGGGCACTCATGCACACGCGCCCGGCATGAGTTTTAAGCCACCAGGTCCAGGAAGCGAACTGCGGTTGACTACGTGGGAGTCCAGGGACATAGCCATTACGCTAACTGCTGGTCCCCTGCATCTCCTTTTTGATGATGGATGTTGAGCATTTTTTCGTATGTTTTTTGACTGTTCATATATATGTCTTTCTTAGAGAGTTGTTTGCTCAACTCATTCTCTCATCTTTTAATTGGGTTGATCACTTTTTTTCAGGTAAGCCTCTTGAGTTCCCTGTGTATTCTAGTTATCAGTCTCCTATGTGCTGCATAGTTTACAAAAATATTGTCCTATTCCTAGGGTTGTCGATTCACACAAATTACTATGTCTTTTACTGTGCAGAAACTTCTTGATCTGATATAATTCCACTTGTCTATTCTTGGGATTATTGCCTTTGTGTTCGGGGTCTTATTTAAGAAGTCTTTGCCTACTCCAACATTTCCTAGAGTTTCCCCAGTAATGTTTTACACCAGTATTTTTATAGTTTGTGGTCTTAGATCTTTGATCCACTTTGAGTTGATTTTTGTTAATAGTGAGAGAATGGTGCCCAGATACATCTTTCTGCAGGTGGATACCCTGATTTTCTAGCACCATTTGTTAAAGATGTTTTCTTGTGAGGTGTTACTTCTGAAAAGGCTGTACTTGAACCTTTGAAAACCATTTATTCAGACTAGGAAACATTGATCAGACTTTTCTATTGCATAAAAGACACAGTGAAAATTCATTTGTAGGGAGGCATGTGGTACTGGTAGGGGGGGCAGGTGGTACTGAGCTGCAGCAGGTCTCAGTCAGTGTCAGGTACGGCAGAGGATTGGGGGTGGGGGCGGAGAGTAGGGTGTGGAGAGAGAAAAGCTTGTGCAATTTAATGGCCCACCAAAGAGGGAAAAGAACCTTTTTCCAAATTCTCCCAACAGGATAACCCACAATTGGTCATAGTATATTCCAATTCTAATATATGGCTGAATTCAATTTGGTAGTATTTTCCTAAAGCCTTTTAAGCCTATGTTCATGAGGAATAATAAGGTCTAGTTTTTTGTTCATTTGTTTGTTATGTTTCGTTTTCCCCTTGTAAATTTTTTGCTTTGTTTTGGTATAAGGGTATTATTAGCCTCTTAAAACACATTGGTTAATATTCCCTCCTCTTCTAGTTTCTATAAAAATATGTACAGGGTTAATATCTTTCTTCTTAAATGGTTGATAGATTTATTAGAAAACACTTCTGAACCTGGAATTACATTTGTGGAAATATTTTTAATTAATCAATTCAAACCTTTAGTAAGTACATAGAGATATTTAAGTTTTCCATTTCTGCCTTAGTCAATTTTAGTAATTTATCTGTCATAAAATTATTGGTGGGGTAGGCAGGCAGGTGTCATGATGGTTAAGGCACTAGACTCCCGCACGGCTAATCACAGTTTGAGTCCCGGACCTGGAGGCCTGCTTTCTTACTTTGCCTCCTTCTTTCTCTTTCTCTCTGGTGAGTGCATGTGCCCGATAGTAAATTTTTAAAAATAATAATAATAATAAATAAAATTAAATAATTCTTTTTAAAATATTGGTTTTATTTTCTTATTCTTTTAATGGTTGTAAGTTATGATGTGGTCTTCATTTTTTCATTCATATTATTGCTAATATCGGTCTTTTTTGTTTTCTTAATCAGTAAAGTTTGAGTTTTATCAAATATATTGGTCTTTTTTTAAAAAAAAATGTTTTGGGTTTGTTATTTTTTTTGTTTACTGATTTTCTGTTTACTCCTGAGTTTTAATTGCTCTTTTCTTTATTAATTTTCACTTTCAGCTTACTTTGACTTTGCATTTTTTTCTAATTGTGGTAAAATGGGTTAACTAAAATCTATGTTCTTCGTTTTAAGTGTACACTACAGTATTGTTAACTAAAAGCACAATGTTTTAAAGTGGATCTTTAGAACTTGTTCTTTTTAACATTTTGAAGTGAAAGCATAGATCATGCTATAAATTTCCTATAAGCATGTTTTCAGGTATATCACACATTTTGATATATTATAGTATTAGTTTTTACTCAATTAAAATAGTTTGTATTTTATATTGTGACTTCTGTTTTGGCTCAAGAATACTTAAAGAAGTATCATTAAATGTTTTAAAGTTTTGGTGATTTTTAAATATGTTTCTGTGTTTTATCTCTAACTTAATTCTGTTGAAGTCAAAGAACCTATTCTAACTTCAATTCTCTGAAATTTATTAACAATTCTTTAATGGTCCCAAATGTGATTTATCTTGATGAATATTCTGTATTTGTATGTTCATTCTGCTGTTTTGGGTGGAGGATCTATAAATGTCAGTTAAGTTAAGGCGGTTGATAACATTGTTCATGTCTTCTATGTCCTAACTGATTTTCTATCTACTTATTATATCGAGCACTGAGTAAGAGTGTTAAATACTCCAACTATAGTTTTGGATCCCTCTGTTTCTTTTTCAGTTCTGTCAATGTTGCTTTATATGTTTGCAAAATTTGTTATTGTGCTCATATATGATTAACCCTGTTTTTAATATTAGTCTCTCTTATACCTCTTTGTCTCTGGTGATATCTCTTGTTTGAAGTCTGTTTAGTCTAATAATAATAATATAGCCACTCAGTTTTACTTGAGGGCTTCTACTAATGTTTCCTCCCCCCACCCACCCCCTATGATGGTCATTTATCTATTCTCTCTCTTTTTCTTAGTCGGTCTTACTAAAAGTTTATAAATTTTAAGTTTTACATTTCCCCAAAGAACTAGCTTTTGCTTTCATTGATGTTTTCTATCATTTTTTTTTCTCTCCAGAGTATATGTGTGTTTCATTATTATCATGTGCTCTGATTTTTATTATTTTCTTCTTTCTGGTTCTTTGTTTTTAACTCAGTTTTCTGTTTTTTGTTTGTTTGTTTTGTCAGAAGCTTAGACTACTTGTTTTATCCTATTTGTTCTTATTTAGTACAAGCACTTAATGCAATGGTTCTTTATTATTTTTATTCTTCTTATTTTTTTAAACATTTGATCACTACACATCATTTGGCTTGTAATGCAATGGTTCTTAAATGGAGCAGTTTTGTTCCCTCTCTAAGGATGTTTGCCAAGGTCTAGGTTCAGTTTAATTGTTCTGGTCTGTGGGAATAGACCTATGAGTAGGACAGAGAGACCAAAAATTCCAAGTCCCTTATGGAATTTTTTTCTTTGTTTTCCAGAGGGCTTGTATGCTCACCAGAGGGGAAAGAGAGAGAGAAAGTGGGAAAGTATCTCCCCTGAGAAATGGTCCTATAACAATCCCTTTCCCTCCACTTCTTCTTCCTCTTGGTATTTCAAGCACACTCATATGCCCAACTTGTTTTTCAAGCCAGCAGGTCTAGGACTCTATGCAGTCAGTCATGTGGGATCCAACTGCCTTAACCAGTATGCCATAGACTGTCCCAGAACTTTTATTTTTAATGGGAGACACAAACGATGAATAAGATTAAAGTATAAATTCTAAAGTCAGATGATTAAATAAAATAAAGCAAGATTAAAAAATAGAAAATGAGGAAAAGACTATATGGTAAAGGAAGACTTCCTTGATAGGATGATATTTTAGCAGAAACCAAAATAAATGAGGATGGGCGCCATGTAAATATCTGTGAAAAGAGTTTTTCATGCAGTATAATAGCAACTGTAAAAGCCCTAGTTGAGAGAGTGCTTGGTAATATTAAGAAGCACAATGTGTGGAGCAAGTAGGTGTTGTGGTGATTAAGGCATGAGTCTCCCACATGGCTGCCCATGATTTGAGTCCCGGACCCTATGGCTTGAAAATCATGCTTAGTGCATGTGTGTATGTGCTCAATATCCCAAGAGAAGAATGGAGGAGTAGGTATTGTGGTATGCCATCCCCCCAAAGGGTTATTTCTCAGTTTTTACTATCTGTCTCTTTCTGCTGAGCACACACACCCTAGGGCCAAAACAAATAAATAAACAAACAAACAAAACAGAACTCCACAATGTGATTAAGGTAGTTGAAACCAGTGATTGAGGACAGAGTAGTGAGAGACGACACTGGGAAGTTATAAGGGCTAGATTGTGTTATGCTTTGAAGGCCATGAAATTAATTTTGATTTTATTTTAAATATGATGGGAAGTGCTATGGTTCAAATGTGTACCTCAAAAATTTATTTATTAAAATTAGGTGGTGAGCCATTGTGAAGGTATTAGGGGGGTGAGAATTTAATCTAACTATGGGATTAAGAGGTTGAGCCCTTGAGAAGTAATTAAGATTGGATAAGGTTATAGGGACCAGCAGCTGGTGTAATGGCTGGACTCCCATGGAGCTGACCGTGGTTCGAGTCCTAGACCTGGTGGCTTAAACTCATGCCAGGCACGTGTGTGTGCGTGCCCAAGATCCTGAGAGGAGAATGAAGGAGAAGGGATTGCAGTGTGGCCATCCTCCCTTGGGGATGATTTTTTGCTTTCTGTCTCTCTGTCTCTGTCTTTCTGGAGAGCGCATGCACCCTATAAGAAAAACCCTCTCCAAAAAAAACCCAAACAAACAAAAAGATTGGATAAGGTTATCAGAATGAGCCCCCCCACACACCTGATTACTGATGGGTTTATTTTTTAATTTTTTAAAAATTATTTTATTTAACTTTATTATTATTATTATTATTTTCACATGAGTTTTGCCAGAGAAAGACAGAGAGAGAGAGAGAGAGAGAGAGAGAGAGAGAGAGAGAGAGAGAGAGAGAGAAAGGAAGCCGCCAGGTCTGGGACTCAAACTATGGTCAGCCATGTGGGAATTCCAGCACCTTAACCACCACACCACTTGCTGGCCCCACTGATGGGTTTATAAGACAAAGGAATGAGACCAGATATGAGACAGATGGACACAAACACTTTTGTCCATTATAATTCATGTTGTGATGCAGCAAGAAGGTCCCTGACCCTTGGACCTCCAAACCATGAATTAAACAAACCTCTATTCTCTTAAATTACCCAGACTCAGGTAATTTTGTTATTACCTAACATAACAGACTAGAAGAGAAAGACAGTGAAAGTTTTGAACAAGGGATCCCATAAAGATCACTATACCTGTTGCTTTGAAATACAATGAAAGAGGCAAATGAGGAAGCCTGGAGATTCACTAGAGGTTATTGAAGCCACCCAAGTGAGGATTGCTTGTGATATGGGCTACAGAGAAGAAAGTGGAGCTAGTTGCAATTCCAGTGTATTTTGAAAGTGTACAACAAATGCACAAAGTATTGGTTAAAACATAAGCATTCTCGTTAAAAGTTAGGAAACATAAAAATGCTTGCTACTATTCAACATTTTACTAGATGTATAAGCCAATTAGCAAGGGAGAAAGGGAAAAACTAAAGTTGGAAAGAAGCAAAACTGCTGTTACTTGAAGATGTTATAATTAATCAACTGAGAGTCTATTAACAATTTTGATAATAAAATAAGAATATAGTATTAATACAAGATTTTAGGAGCCAGGCGGTGGTACAGCATTAAATGTGATGCTCTGCAAGGCAATCTCATATGAAAAGTGTCCAGATTCAAGCACAGCGACCTCTCTGAGTATGTTAAATGCGTTCTTGCCTGTGATCTGGGGTTGGCTGAAGGGTGGAGGTGGATTGTAAAACCACTGATTGTAAAGATGCTGTCTTTGTCTCTTTAACTTATGGAAGAAATAAATAAACTTAAGGGAAAAAATATTGCAGTGAAATGGCTAGATATAAGATTAATATGCAAAACAGCAAAATTTTTCTACAAACTACCAGTAACTAAGTACAATGCATCAGTTCAAAATAACAACAACAACAACAAAAACTTTAAAATACTGTATAGCTGGGAATAAATAAAATTTGATGATTAGTATGATAGACCTGTATTTAAAAATTTAACATTTAAGATACTTACTTTAAATGGAAGATTATTTAATATTATATAAAATAATCTAAAAAATTTCATATGTATTCAGTATGTAAGCATGCACTTCCATGCACAGACATACACACATAAACAAAATTATATGAGTGTCAAGAGAATTAAAGAATGTATTTCAATAATTATTAACAATAGAGGAGAGAAATAAATTTGAAATTATGAAATTGAAAACATATATCCATTCAGGAAACTTCTCCAACTCAATGTGACTCAGAGAAAGTGTTTGTATCAAATATGATAGGAATATCTCAAAAATACGTAAAAATATCTCTACCTCAGTAAGGAAATTCAAAAACAATCTAATAGAAAATAATAATAAAGTATCATTAAATAGTTTAAATAGAGTCAACCATTCTGGAGGGCAAGGAGAAAACTTTGTTATTGCAGTTCTAAGATTCATCATAGAGAAATGTTAGAAATCATCGCAGGAAGACAAAACCAAATTTATTTGTAGATATATTGTTTATAATAAGAAGCAAGCCTAGATAGTTGCACGATGAACACCTTAGGAAAATCGCTAAATAAAACACGGTCTAGAGTGTAATGTCAGATTTTTAAATGTCAATGAAAGTACATTAAAGTGACATAATCAAAAGCCAACTTTATTTTCCATTAACTACCATTCTCTTAAACTTTATGTAGGTGGAGTAGCTTTTCCCTATCCCTGGATAAAAGTGACAGCAATCTTCAGACTCATTTGTGTACTTTTGATTGAAGGTGGGCCCAGGGATGGGTGTAATGGGACTCACTCTAAAATGACAACTATATCAAAAAAAAAATCTCTTTATGAATCTTTTCTGTCTCTTCTTTCTAGACCTTTCTGTCTCCAAATGACAGGATTAGGAACACATATTGCTTTAATACCCGTTGTGTATTCTTTAAACTGCGGGATTAGTTTACCATTCCTCCTTGATATTCAGATAGCAAGGTCAAGTCGGTTCCTCAAGGAACATCAAATCCAAAAGAAACTCAGTTTGATAGTCTGTGGCTTTTAGAAACTATTGAGGATGCTTCTTTATACTTTTCTCCGTTTAGTTAAACCAGAATCCCTCCTCCATATGTCTTGAATAGGTTGTTGCCCACCCCACCAGTCCTCTCCAAAGCTCCTATAAGGAAAAGCATATTTTTTATCTTGCATTTCTTTCTTTTTAGCTTTTTAATTTTCAGAGGGTGCATGCATTCACCAGAGAAAGAGAGAGTAAGGGAGAGGGAGAGGGATAAATCAAATCACCCCCCAAATGGAGTATGTTCATGCTTCAATTTTCCATTTCAATCCTTTCAGGATTTTGAGCATGCACACATATGTTCCCTTTGTGATTATCAAGCCTCAAGGATGGGGATTTGAACCTCAATCGACCATGTGGGGTCTGGCTCCCTTAACCACCAGGCCATAGGGCCAGATTCCCTCTTGCATTTCTTGATTTATTTGATTTTCCTCTACTATTGCACTCAATGATTGTATTGAACTAGTTCTGGGCATCTCTTTCTCCTACTGAACTGTAAGCCTCTGAAGGGCAGAGGCTGTATCAGTCTTCTTGACAAATTTCATAGCCTAAAGCTTGGGCACAGAAGGCATTCAATAAATAAAATTTCAGGAATTTTTTTTGACCCTTAATCTTAGCTCAAGGAAGAACTAGGGAAATCAGTTTCTTGAGTATAAATGTAAAGTGAGATTAAACTTTTTTAATGTTCTGCAGTCAGGAAATGGAACACTTCATATTAGCATATACATTTAATAAATGACAAATAACATCAAACACAACATATTACATGTGCAATGTAGCATGTGCGAAGCTGAAAATGATTTTCCTGAGTGCTAGGCTCTAATCAAGTTCTCTAATGTTGCATTAACATGGGTCCTTTAGCTTAATAGATCCTCTTGATATTTCTCAGACATTTAAGAAATGGAATAGCCTCAGCCATATCCTCACTTAGAATGCATACAACTAATTTCTCCCTGAAATTCAAGGACATCTTCTAAAGCATGATATGGATTCTTGGATTCAGACCGAAAAAAAAAAAAAAAAAAGGAACTCTTTTGAAGGATAAAAACCTGTTTTCCCCATCCAATATCAATGTCCCAATTTCTAAGTGGATACCTTCTTCCTAATTTATCTCTGAAAAATAGACCTGTCAAGTCCTTGGCATTTTGTTTGGGTATTTTTTTGTTAATGTTGGCAAAAAATTAATGCACATGGGAGGTGGATGGGAGGCTCATGTGGACAACACATTTAGTTCAAAACCCACAGAAAAATGGCACATTTACTGGGTTTTTCTGTCCAGCCTCAGGCTCTTTAGGATTAATTTTATATTCATAGACTATAGCCAAGCATTGACCATGAGGCTCTGGCCTTCACACATCTAGGAAATTATCCTTTCCCATAGCCAGAATTTTTGTTCTAGCACAGCTATCCCAAAGCATTTGATGAAGAAAACACCTTTAGACAAATACAATCAACAGCAGGCTTTTCTTCTTAAAAGGGATAGGGAAGCTGCCCAAGGTGATTCGTTGTCATCCTTCTACCTCTCAGTCTTAGCAGTGTGGTTGGATATGCATTAGGTGTGAAAAGGCCTTGAAAACTGAGAATTATGTTCTTCATTCATTCAAAAACAAACAAAAAAAAGGAGTTTAAAGATACATCTTACATTATCAGCCTTGGGGATATCTAATCCACTTTGGGTATTTTCCAATTTGGGTGTTTGGGGACACTGATGGCACAGACTCCTTCCTTGATGTCCTCAAACCTGGATTCCACCTTCAGTTCTGATACACCCTTATTTTTTGAGCTTCAATTAGCCATCCCTATATTCTAGACTGATGATGAGGCCATTATTATCTACCTCATTTGTGATTTTATGAGCAAATAACATACCATATATAAATACAGTATGGAAAATGTAAGTACTCCAAAAGCTCATTGCTAATATCATCTGTATTGGATGCAGTAATAATATTAAGTACTCTATTTTGTCTTGCACACCATCAACTTTTCATAATGCTTTCACAGGTTTCACTTAATTAAAAAAAAAATGCTATTGACATACTCTCTGCCTGGAACTATAGAAGATAGTAGAGAAGAGGCAGGACAAATGACACAGAAGTTATGATCTCAGAGTGTGCATATTAATTGGGGGAGAAAGAATTAGCTATGTGTAGCTAATGTCAAAATTGTCATATTATTTAAAATGACAAGGTTTACATGGGTCAGAAATGGACGCATACCTCTACCCTTCAAATAAATAGAAGTCAACTTAACTATCTGACTTTGGGATCAAAACTTCTCTATTTCTACCCTAAATCCCTAATTGCCAACCCCAGAAGATTTCTGAAGCCCATTAGCCTCTTCTGCTAAATTTCTTAGAGTATTCTGCTTTCCCATTCTTAAAGAGTTATTTCAAAACTCTCCTTAAATGTTTGACTGACCCTACTCAATGCATGGCAATTCATCCAACTTTACTGAGAACATAGAAGGCATTACACTGGGACAAGGCATTCTAGTGACAAGCCCAAGCCATCCACCCCCACACAGATCCTTTCCTTCTTTTCTCTTCTACAGTTGGATAGAAGATCTCCTCCTATCTGTAATAAATGTCCTCCTCTTTCACTGCTAGAGCTTTGAATCCCACCCCTTGTTCACTTTAAGGAACCCAATAGCATTCTTTGCCCTTTCTTTTTTATCTATACAAGTACTCTTTCCTCCACAGGGGTATTTCTGCTAACTTTGAACACCCAAAATTCCTGTCTTCAAAGAAACAAACAAAGAAATAAAAAACCTTCCCAGATTCAACATGTCCTTCCAGCTGCTATCCTATTCTTCTCTTTGCTACAGCCAGACTAGTGTGAAGGATGACATCTACTCTTGCAAAGAATGGTCTATATTGTCTGTACTCTTTTGTTCTCACTTCCCTATTGCCCAGTCACAATGGTGTTCATGTCGTTGTTTTCTGCTAACAGTGTTATTAGTTCATGAACAACCTCCTTATCCCTCAAGCCAATGGCTGTTCTAAATTACTCACTTCCCTGAGTCTTAGCATTTCTGTGTATAGATGCTAAGAACCAACTTTTTTGTTGGAACCACCTTTTCCCTTAGATTCTTTTCTTTTTTCTTTTTCTTTTCTTTTTTTTTTTTGTTGTCTTTTTTTCCTTTTAGAGAGAGTGTCTTTTGCTATAGGGCATGTGCACTCACAAGAGAGACATACAGAAAGTGAGAAATCACCATCCAGGGGAAATGGCTATACCACAATCCCCTCTTCCTCATTCTCCTCTCAGGATTTCGGGCACACACACACTCATGCCCAGTGCAAATTAAGTCCAGGACTTGAACTGCAGGTTCAACTATGTGTGGTCAACTATGTGTGAGTCCAACAATGTAACCATTGCACCATCTGCTGGTCCCTCCCTTGGATTCTTTGATGGCATACACTCTTGGTTCTTTTTCTACCATTCTAGCATCTCCTTTCCAGTCTCTGAAGATTCAATCTCTTCTATTCAGTCAGAAAATACTAGAGATATCGGGACCAGCAGTTAGCGTAATGGCTATGTCGCTGGACTCCCACGTAGTCGACCGCGGTTCGAGTCCTGGACCCGGCGGCTTAAACTCACGCCGGGCGCGTGTGCGTGCGTGCCCAGGATCCCGAGAGGAGGATGGAGGAGAAGGGATTGCGGCGTGGCCATCCCCCCTGGGGGGTGATTTCCTGCTTTCTATCTCTCTGTCTCTCTCTGTCTGTCTGGCGAGCGCACGCGCCCTATAGCAAAAACCTCTCCAAAAAAAGAAAAAAAAAAAAAAAGAAAATACTAGAGATATGTATCATGTACTCCTAATCCTTCTATTTTTTTTTCTTAGACTATCTTCTTTATTATGTCTCTTGCTATTTCTATATCTATTAGGTCATTGGAAAAGTCATGACACATTTTTGGATAAAAAGCATAGAAAAATATACCATGACTTTTCCAATGACCCAATATAATTTCCTCTTTTATTTGCAATGGATACCTTGCCACTGAGCACTAGATCCATATTTCTGACCAATTTCCATCTTTACTTGAATAGTTCAAAGATATATCAAATTCAGTGTGCTCTGAATCAAACTCACAATCTTTCTTCTCCAATCTAACCCTTATCTCTAGTTTTTCATTTCTGGAGAAGGAAATCCCATTCCATGTAAGTGTGAGAAAGAATTGTTATAGCTTCCTGACACCTCTCTTTCCTTGCTCATCATCTTGAAAACTTGCCAAATCTCAATGTTTTACCTCTCATCTACATGGAATCTGGACTCTTATCTCCATATTCAGCATAATCATCATCATCTGGGTTACCATCTCTTTTTAACAGAACCATGCAGTAACCGATCTGCTCTGAATGACTCCACCACTCTCCCTCATGTCTCTGTGTGATCCTTGCCAATGAAAAACCTTATTATGATAGAATGGCATTGCTTTATTTTACCCTCTGGCTTTTGTTCATTTAGTCAGCCAGGTATTTTCTATTTAATGCCTCAAAAAACAAAGAAAGAAAAAAGGAATGGCACAGAAAAGTACAGGGGAAATAAAGTCCTAGCTATTGAGGAACCAAAGTTAGTTCTGGGAGGGATAGAAAGGAGTCATATGCAGACAATATATTTAGAAGAAGCCTTATAAATAAAATAAAAATTTTCTACATTCCAAATAAAGTATATTCTCAAGATAGGTGGGATATAGGGGTATAAAGAGATGTGACAAGAAAAATAAAGATAGTTAGTGCTTGAGACCAAGGTATCAGACCTTCAGAGGCCCAAGACTCCTCTCCTATGATCCTCAGCCATAACTGATGACCAAGATGCTCCCTAGTCTCCACCTACGCTAGAACCAAAGTTGTGTCACCCAGAGGAGAAACTACATTTGTGGCTATCCCCAGTAGACACCAATGGTTGGCATCCACTAAGGAATTATCTTCTGTTATGGTAAGCATTGCTTGTCCACCACCCTTAGCAGGGATATACTTCCCATGGAGGCTTTGCTAAATCACATCTGACTCACCCCTTGATAAAAACCCTCTCTTAATGATTCAGGAAATTCCTAAACTCCTGGAATGAAGGAGAAGCCATGGAACTGCATCATGACACAGGGAAGGAAAATGTGCATTGCACATAAATGTGACCAAAGGTGCAGTCCTCCCTTGCTCACCACCCTTGGGATGTGTGACTTTTGGGGTCCTGACTTGTCTAGTGCCCTCTGACTCTTTGCTGGTGACTTCCTCCCTTCTTGCTTTCTCAGCTCCAGCTCAGCTGCCTTATTTCTCTAGGCCTTCCTTGCCCAGGACTCTGCCCTGTGACTGAATGACATTTTTTTGTCCACCCTGTTTGCCTCTGAACTCAGCCCCAGTGTCACCTCTCCAGGAGAGCCTATCTTAATGTCACACTGACACATGAGTCTGCCACATGCTCTCACAGATCCAAGGCCTTTTCTTTTCTCTTCTTTTTTATTTTCTTTCTTTTCTTTTCTTTTTTTTCAAACTCTGTCTATAATTAGACATACATTAGTATGGCTATTTGATCAATGGATATTTCCCCAAGGAGATAATGTACTCCATGAACATTTTTAAAAATCACTGTTTTGTTTTATTTTTGGTAGCAGGGAGCTTTTCCTCCCTGATCTTATAGCCTTCGGTTAAAACACAAAGATTTCCAAGAGTTAGTTTCTGAAGAATAGCAGATATTTATTTAATTTTTTTTTTTTTTATTTTACAGATTTAGGAAAAACTCCATTGAACCAGTGACTATAAAAACAATTTGCAAACTGTGAAGTGCTAACCTGATGTGCAGATCTGTTAGTGACCTGACGGTGATAGGAACTCAAGTGTTGAGGACAGGAGCTAACCGTGGTCAGATCTTGACAGCTTATTCTCGAGTCCTCTCCTGGACGCTTCCCTTCCACTCTCCCTATCTGTGAAGTCTGTTGTCCAGGGATATTAGGAATTCAGTCTTCAAATTCACTTGCCACATTTCTCCTTGCAGGCTACCTTTGGTTAATGTTTTTGCTTTGATGTTTTCTTTTACTGGCAAGCTCCAGCAGGCCACAACTGTGTGCACTGAGCTATATGAGGTTTTATTGGATTGCATTGTTTACACCTTGTCTGTGACAGGTACTAGCAGCACTTACCACCCTGTGATTTTTCAGCAGTGAAAATAATAGAGGAATTTCATGCAGTAAAGTAATTAGTGGTTTACACCCCCCAAAAAGAAAAAAAAAATGAATACAATTTGTCACACAGAGTATTAGCCTTTTAAAAAGTACATAAATATATAGTAAAAGTGTCCATTTCTGGGGTTACGAAGACAGATTATTCAGAACTGTACCTTTATCACTATGAATTAGTGTTTTCCCAGTCGCTCTCCAGCTCCAGCCTCTGCAGCAAGATGTGATGGCCATGAATGGGTGTTTTTGTTTGTTTGTTTGTTTTTAACAAATCTGGACACACTTGGTATAGTCAGTTTTAACAATCCCTTCCCTGTGGGTGCTACCTCAACCACAGTGTACAGTGCAGTATGAGAATGGCAGAACTAAAAGAAACCTTGGAAATTTTGCCCAACTTAAATCTGGCAAGATTTAAAAAGAAACAAGCAAAACAAAAACTTGAATGCCAGTTAAAATCAGTTCGTAGACCAAACAACAAATAAATTCTGGGTATATGCATGTCTCATAAACTATTTAGAACATACTTAGACTCAAGAAATATTCACTGGCTATCTAAAAATCAAATTTAGCTGGATCTTCTACTTGATGTGGGAACCCTAGCCCAACCTCTTCGTTTTTGAAAAAGTTTATTTAGTTATTTCTTCTGAGCGGGGGCACCCCTCTTCCACACCCAACTAATGGGGTCTTCATGCTGCAATCTACCTGCAGCTTCAGCTGCTTTGGATCACGTATATGAATGCACAGGGAGGTCAGAGGATGTGAACCCAGAACCTTTCCCATGTGAGTCCAGTTGCATTACCGTTGTGTCACCGTCTGGTCTCCAGCTCCTTCATTTTTAAAAGGTGAAAGCATGGATCTTCTGTTTGAGAGATGTTTCCAAGTTTCCTCAAATTCACCTTGAGTCCAATTTGTGGGTGTCAGTGTTATCTTTTCCTTCCATGCACAAGCAACACCTTTTATCTATTTATTTTTTAAGAGAAGTTTTTTCTATAGGACGCATGTGCTTGCCAGAGTGACGGTGATAGAGAGAGAAACAGAAAATGAGAAATCACCCTCCAAGAGGGATGGTCATGCCACAATCCCATCTCTTCCATTCTCCTCTCTGGATTTTGGGTATGTATGCTCATGCGTCTGGTGTGAGTTTTAAGCTGCTGGGTCTGGGACTTGAACTTGAGTCACTACGTCAGAGTCCAGAGATGTAACCATTACACCAGACACTGGTCCCAAACAGCACCTTTTTATTGTACCCTGGGTGAGAGGAGGTGGAGGACCAAAAAGTGGGTTTCCCTGTACCTGTACTTCAAAATATCTGAGTTGGGGAGTAAGATAGCACCCTGCAACTTGAAGGCTTAGATTCTACTAGCTGCTCTGCCCACTGCTCCCCCTCCCCCACAGAAGTTCTCCCCATAAAAGCTCTTATTCACATGCTGTAGCATCACTCCACATCATCTCTTCCTTCTTCCCCATTCATTAATGTTCTTTTCCTTCCATTTGTGCTCTTTTCATTCCTTTATAACCTATCAGCTTCATCCTCAGTACTTTAGAATTAGAATAGCAATTTTTGTTGCCCCTCCATCCTAGAGGAGGTTGAGGTGTGTGTGCCGGGGGAAAAGCAAAGGATGGGGTCCTCACACCTTTTCAAGTGAAAAGGATGCTAGTGGCAACTGATCATGCTTTTCCATCCAACGCTGCTCTGTTTTCTGTCCACAGTGCTGAGAACCCTCTGGACATCTCTGAATTGTCAGTGGGATTGGTGGAAATCTGGGTTGAAGTATATTTCAGGAGGTGAAGAAGTGCAGATGCATGAACACTCTCATACACAGTTGTGTGTTACTTACTATGGGATACATTTTGTTGTTAGGCAATTTTGTTGTGCAAATATTATAGAGTGTACTTACACAAATCTAGATGGCATAGCTTGCTGTACACCTAAGCTCCATGGCATAAGTTATTCTAATCTTTATGAGACCACTATTGTATATGTGATCTGTCATTGACATGAAGCACATGAATATGTATATATGTGTGTGTGTGTGTTTGTATTTAAACAAAAGAGCCTTAGCTCTGATAACTACCTTTTATTTCCTCATTGTAGATATCTCGAGTCTTTGAAGAAACTGCACTCAAGATGGAGCAAACCTGGCAGAAAGCAAACAAGGCGATAAACTGAACATGGAAGACCAGGTAGCATTTCTTGTCAAAGGCTGGCCAAGAGCCATCTCAGAGACTTAATTAGGGACAGAGGATTTATGAAGTGGCAAGGTGTGGGGATATAAGGTTCTCTTTTCCGTGAGTAGAAAGGGGGAAGAAACACAAGCAAACAAGCATATATACATATATATGAATAAAAGTGGAAAGCAACTGTGTTCATACCATTGCATGCAATCAAGTGCCTGGGCTTCTTCCATGGAGCAGGATGGCTCCTCAAACAGAACGTCTGAAAAATGCCCCAAAGCTGGGACTCCAAGCATACTTCTAACATTGCATCTGCATTGTAATAAGAAAATAAAAATAGATCAAAAGCATGAGGATAGAAAAGAGAGCAATAAAATGATTCCCTGGAGAGTCTTACCTAGGTGGGGTTGGCATGGTGGTCGCATGGGGCAGGGCACAAAGAAGAGAGGACCAGCAATGGCAAGAGTGGGACCAATGACTGGGTTTGGGAGGCGGTGGAATCTTCTCTTTTCTTCCCTGTGGCAGTGAAGAGCAAAGGTCTTAATCCTGGCTTTCAAAGAGCCTTTTTATTTTACCAAATGCTCTTGGCCTAAAGACAAGAGACTCTGAGCAAGTTTTGGGGAACGGATTGCTCAGCTTTCAAATGGATCTGGCCATTAGGCCTTGAACTCCATGTGCCCAGGCCCAGTTTCTCACTCCCCTCTGCAGGCATGCAGAGTCTACCAGTGTCACACCTTGCTGTTTGATTGAGCCATGGCATTGATGAATTAGCTCCTAGCTGGTGATAGAGGAAGAAACTGGACTTCCTGCTATTGCCTCTTCCTCTAAATTCCCATTTGTCCATCTCCTGGTTGAGAAATTCTGTCACTCCAGCCTGCTATTGGAATGGATGATTTACTGCAGTGCCACTGGAGCCCAAGAGAGATGTGGCCCAGGCCATATGTATGTTTGAGTGTATATGCATGCGTCTACCATGTGCATGCAGATATGCAACCTCTGTATGCATACATACATACATACATACACATGGACTCACATACTTGTTCTGCATGTATTCAAGAAGGAGAATGTTGCAGAGTGTGCTTGTCATGAATTTTTGATCTGGTGCTCCATGCCATTACCACATAATGAATATTGGTGAATATCACTTTAACTTAGGGATCATTCCAGGGTAAAAATGTTGTCCATCAGAATTTTGGAGAGGAAAGTTCCTGTGGCAATCCCTTCGCAGGGATGGAGATGTATGTGCATAAACAGTAGAAATTGAAAAACTGTGTTAAGTAGTTGGAAAGCCTCCAGCAGGAGATGGAGACCAGCCACTTGGGCAGCTTTGTCAGTAGAAGTTGCTGAGAGAATATAAGCCTCCATTCAGAGCCCTGAAGAGGGAGACTATGACAACACAGATGGGTGTCTGCGTCTGCTCTTGAACTATCCAGGGCAGCGTCCCCAGGCTCCTACCTTACGGAAGTGAGACCTCAGAAGGGACTACCATGGGATGGAGTCATCCCGGGCCTCACCATTCTCTTTATCTCTGTGAACTAATGAAGGACTTAGGAAGGTGACAGCACGAGGTGAATGTAGGTTTCAAATTCCAGTGGTTCCATCAGATATGTGTGTGAAGCTTGTCACTGTGATGAGGACAGGCTGGTAGAATGTCAAACACCTGGTACGCATGGGACAGCTACATAGGAGGAAGAATTAAGGCCCCCCTAAAATTCAAGAGGACCTCCATTGACAGAGATAGGTGGCTGAAAGGAGCTCAAGTGTGTTGTAGATGAGGAGAGACACTGAGACTATCGCAGGCTGAAGGAGGCTCAGAGCTGAGGATGATGCCTCCCAGGGAGCAAGCCCATCCTGTACACAGCATTGAAACACACGACATCTGAGTTACAGTCCTGGAGGACAGGCATATACATGAGAGGGGGGAAAAGTGCATTCAGCAGGAGCTTTTCCTTGCAGGAAGCTACAATAAAGGGAATTCACTAACATATATAACATAAATAACAAAAAATGGTAGCAAGATGTTGCCTCCAGACCCAACTGCCTCAGGACTGGAACAAGGTTCTCAGACAGAACCCTCCTCATCTCAGCTGTGTACACAGAATGGCTGCAGCAGCTCCATCATCTATACACACCCTCAAGGATAGCCTGGGGAGGAACGAGAGCCTTTGAACAGCATTCTACAATCTGTTTGCACCTCATTGACTATAATCAGGTCACACGTCTTAGTCTAAAATAATTTCTGTGACAGATGAATGTGAAACACTGTTGGCTTAAATATGGGTCACATGATTCTCCTCTGAGCCCCAGGCATGGTCAGCCTAAGTCAAGAATGTTGAAGGGGGTGTTTTAAGAGCAAAACTAGAGATGTGAGGTAATAGGCTGGTCTAGTGGTTTAGGGAGCAGGATTCCACATGGCCAACTGTGGTTTGAATCCCAGCCCCTACGGCTTGAAAAACACACCAGGCACCAATGTGAGTACCCAAAATCTCAACAGGATGGAGCAATGGAAGAGAAAGGATTGCAGTGTGACCACATACCATTGGGTGGTGCTTTCTTTCTCTTTCTCTCTGGCAAGAACATATGCTCTTTGGCAATAAAAAATAAATAAAATGAATTAATAAAAAAGAAAACTTGGGTACTATTGCACTATTACCAAATGGGGAATGGATATCTAAAGGGTGGCAAAAGTGAAGCATTCACTGCAAAAATACAGAGGAAGAAAAGTGTGCAATGTAAATCTCGGAACCTGGATGTGGTCCCAGCCGCATCCTTACACGTCTCTATGAATGCTGGGGACCTCTGGACCTATGTCCCACTCAGGACAATTGCTGAGGTCCCTTCCAGCTCTGCTTCTGACTCCCTGTGAGATCCAAGGTGAACATTCACAAGAACATTAGGTTTAGCAAGGTGGCTACTTTACACTTCAAAGGCCTCTTAGAAAGTCATTCTTAAAATGAAACTTAAAAAAACACACAAAGAAAACAACAAAGGCAATGGATCTCTCCCAAACTCTAAGAAACATGGTCCTTTGTCCTTTGGAAAAATAAAAAATAAAAAAAGAAGGCAGCTGATGAATTACTAATGAATTAGGGTGATTTTGATGACACTTTATTTAGCACCAAAAGTCAGCAAGGACTTTGGGTGAAAACTTTGTAAATTTTGTTATTTCCAAATATGTTGAGAGAAACAGTGTGCAGAACAAGACAGAAAAATGATGAATGCTCTTTTTATATGAGCTTTCTTGGGTTTGCTTTCACCTAGGCTGACTATAGTCTCAGAGGGAGGCCTTATCAACCCAGACCATCCTTCAGGCCCTTGTTGGCCAGAGGAGACCCTATTCTGTTACTTTTCCCTACAGACACTCTGCTTGGTGCAGACACAACCAATAGGTCCTGTCCTTCTGCAGCTTTTAGTCTAATGGCTGTCGATCTATAATTCCTCCAATCAAGTGTGATGAGTTTGCTGAGAGTTACCCTTCTTATGGTCAAGGGCATCTAATTAAGACGGAAGTGTCAGTGCTGCTCTTTCAAGGAAAGCAGCATTTAGACCGGTTCAGGTGAAAGGAATTGGCTAGAGGAAGAGTGAGGGAGCCTTCTTGAAGGACAACGGCAGAGGACTTGAAGCAACTCGGGGATTTTGAAACCAAGTCAATGTGGGCGGGGAGGAGACAACGCAAGTGTGTTGAAATACAACAGGCAAAAGCCAACCATTTAAGGCCTTAGGATCTAGGGAGAGGATCTTGGACTTTATGCCAATAGCAATGGTAAGCCAAAAAATGGGTTTATTTTGTTGTATCTATTTTTTTTAAGTTGGGGAGTGATTTGGTCCAAGTAGAATTTTTAAAAAATCATATTGAACAGAGAACAAGAACCTGATGTATGTTTCAAAAGATTTCTCTGGCTACTGAGTTGTAGAGGACCAATAGGAGGTTGCTTCAAAATTGAATATAATAGTTGAATGGAAGGGAATATTTGTAAATCATGCATGTGATAAGGGACTTGTATTCAAAAGTTTTCAAAACCTATTATGATTCACAAATAAAAAGATTAATAACCTAATTAAAAATGTCCAGAAGATCTGAATAGACTTTTCTCTAAAAGAGATATACAAATGATGGATAAACACATGAAAAGACACTTGACTTCATACATCATTAAGGAAACACACATCAAAACTACAATGAGAGCAGGGCCAGATGGTGGCACAGAGGTAAAATGACTGCACTGTCACAGGAACCTCCTGGGTCTTTGTCCCAAGGCCTCTCTTTCCGTGCTGGGCACACACATATATGTCCCCATGATCTGGACTGGCTGAGGCTGGGAGTAGATGATGGTGTGAAGATTCTGTTGGAGGTGACTCTCTTTTTCTCTCTATCCCTTTCTTTCATGAAAAATAAATAAATAATGAATAAACATAAAGAAAAAGCAATGAGAAACCACGTTCTAACACAACAGATTGTATGTTCATTCTTGCCTAAAACCTTCAGTTACTTGGATTATCTAGAGGGTTAAGTCCAGACTCCCTAAAAAATATTAAGCTCTCTGGGCCTGCCCTCACGTTTTCAGTTCCATCTTCTGTCACTCCCCCACATACCATCTCAGCAGTTCTTACTTGGAGTTCCCTGATTGCTTCTGTCTTGCACTAGGTCTTGCATGTCCCCTTGTGGAGACCCAGGCTAGATGTTTCTTTGTCTAAGCACCTTCCTCTGACTTTGAGTTGAGTGCTCTCCTGTGTGCATTCCAGCACTTATTCCAGGTTGTAGAAGTGTTGCCATTTCTTTTCCGCTTTCCATCCCAGCTCCGGAAGTTCTGAGACACAGTTTCTGTTCTGGGAGTTGTGTTCCTCACAGAGGGCCAGGCAACAGTGAATGATCAGTACAATGGCAAGACCTATGTCCTACAAAACTGCCTATCCCTACGTGGCACTGTCCTCACCCCAGGCTCCTCCCAGTGAACAAACAAAAGCCTCAGGTGCTCGCCTAAGAGAGGATTAGAACGGATGTGGGCAGGGCAATTCCTGGATGTTAGGATGCAAAGCCATAAATGGCAGACATATTGCCAGGATTAGGCTGTTTGGAGACAGAGGAACCTAGAACAGAAGCACAGTTAAAAGAACAGTATCCGTTGTTCAAAGGTGGAAGATTTCAAGACTGTGGGGTTGTCTGTCCTTAGAGAGACCTGAGGACAGCTTACAGGCCAATTCTACATTCAGATAAGATGATTATTTCTATGTGGCTAGGAGATTATTCTGCTTTCTATGACCAGAAATGTCAAGCTTTCCAAGTTCTCATGAAGGGTTACAGTTAGATTTCATTTCTTAATAGTTACTGCCTCACACATCAAATTGCCTTCTTCTCCTCCCAAGCACAACTCTACTGCAACTTTCTCCACCAGTCTTCCTTTGTATGCCCCTGGCAAAGCCATGGGTCTGCAGCCCAATTTCTCTGCCTTTCTTTTGGCCCTTACCATGTCTGGGTCTTGGTTCTAGTTCATTCCTAGATTGGGAGTCCCTAGGGTGCAGGGTCACATCTCATTCCACTACACTACTCCCAAACCAGTACCCAGGCACTCGAGCATGTCTGTTAGATTCCATTTCAACCTTGCAGACATGGCACGTCGACTGGTGTCAATCATAGAGGGTGAAACTGAGGCCACACGGCTGGACTGGGCAGGGCAGGAACCTGCTCACCAGTCATCCTGGTGCTCTGCACACATCTCCTTTTATCAAATTAATGTTTTAGAAGGTAAAAATATTGTGGTTTGAAAGTATTCTTGGCATTGTGCTCGCATGGGTTATGGTAGAGCTGTGGTGAGGATCAAGTGAGAGGTAGGTGGCATTGAGGTCCCATCTGAAAGTGGAAGATGAGTTGGCGATCTGAGGTCCCAAAGAGAGAAGCTAGGCAGGCCCGAGAAGAGTCTCTCTTAGATGTAGTAGAGATCATGCATGTAGGCGCGCACACGCACACACACATGCGCGCGCACACACACACACATACACACACACACCTCCTTTGTCTGGAGCTTCAGTTCTGTCACCTGGAATTGTTCTGACCACCTGTCAAGGTCTTTCAGCATTCTTTGATAGTGGAGGTTGGCCTCCCGTAGCTTGTCAATCACGGCATCAGCTGCAGCCAGGCAGCAGCCCTGAGGACATCCAGGAGACAATCACAGACAAGCGATGGAGAGGCCACCTCAGGAGGCCCTTGCATTTATCCCCTTCCTGCAGGCCAGAGAGTTGGCCACCATATAGACCACATGTTAAAGAAAACCTTAATTTTGAAAATTTGAACTGAAAAATCCTGTTAAATTACAAATTTCTTTTTCTGATTTAAACCACACTTTGTAAACCACACTTCATGAAGACATTCACTGTGGGAATTCTTTAAACAATAAATTCCTTTTCACTTCTTTGAAACAAAAGTAAGTCCCATACATTTTAAGAGAACTTGAAAATATCCATAAAAATAAAAAATAACAATATTGCTTGCTGTCTCTGATATCATCACCCCAAATTACCACTCTTATGTTGTTTCATGATCTTTCAGACTTAAGTATATAATATAGATACATATTTCATATGTTATGTACTTTTAAACAAATTGAGTTAAATAATATATTTATTTGATTTGGAAATCAGCCCTATTTGTACCTAGCTCTTCAAGGGACCAGTCATACAATTTCAGAGCCATTTTTTCCCTCTGTAATTGTCACCCCAATTTTTTTGGTGTCACTGACATTGGGTCTTATGTATTCTATGTATCCATTGTTTTACAGACATTACAAGACATCTTAATGCTATCAATTACACCTATGCCTTTGTACTAGTTAAAATAAAAATGGACAAAGGGAATCATGTGTACACATAATTGAGAAATTAGGTGATTAACATTGCTTACGGAATTTATAAGTGATTGATAAATGATTGACGTCTAGACCAGGGAAAAATCCTCTTGTTTGGCTTTCTCTTTCTGAAAAATTGGCTAACAACTCCCATACGTCAGGGGATGACAAAAAGAAGCCTACTTTCACCTCTGTTGATTTTTATTAAAGTCTTTGGTCTAAATGCCTTGCCAATGAGAGCCATGGAACGTCTATAGCCACCTTTCAAAGACCTTACTTGGCAAAGCTGTGAACCAATGATCTCCTGAATCTTTAATCTGAGATAGATTTTCAGACTAATATTCGAACTTGAGTACAGAGACATTTCCCACCGTCCATTCAAACAAAATGAAGTCAGCTTTGACTGTGCAAAATGTCGATGAATTCTTCAGAGTAAATCAGCCTTGTCAGGGTGATGCAGAACCGTCAGCTCTTTGTGACATAATATAATATGAAATGATATTGAACAACATGCGTTTGGCACTAAATTGTTAGCGGGTTTTAGCTTTGACAGCAGCAAGTTTATTGCTTTAATCCCAAGGTCTTTTAACCCTCTTTGACATAAATTGAGGTTGGCTTTTGTGAAAAAAACTCCACTTTACTCTCTCTTCCTTTACCTAAAACTGCTTTTAACAATTTATGCTACTACATCAGACACTCATTTTGAGTGACAAAAAGAAAAAAAAAAAAAAAACAAAAAAAAAAAACAAGAAGATCTATTAGAATAGGAGGGAAAAAAAGGCCAACTTAGGGTAAGCAGCTTGTGTCTCTTTTGGTACACATGTCACAGCTTTCTTCAGGCCAATATACATTTTAGGTTGTGTGGCTCCCACAAATAAAACAAGACCAGGCAGCAGGCTCGGACAAGGTGGAGGATGGCCACTGCCAGGGAACAAAAATGCATAATCAGAAACAGAAGGCGCTTTTGTGTTTTGCTCCAGTTGAATATATTCCCATATATGGGTTCATGCTTTGTTCTTCCAACACCTACTTCCCTATAGTTTCAGAGATCAAAGATGGATTTTCTTTTATATAAATAGTTTTGAAGCCCTGATTTAGTAAGTATATAATATAAGCAAAGACTCCCCCAATTTTACATTATAATCATAGCACCATAATCATGACTGGATGGGCTGTCATCTCACAGCCTGGGAGGACTGGAGAGGGCACTGGATATTCTCCTTCGATTTCTTTCTGGGTACTAGCATCTCTGCCAGAGACCCCTGCATGCTCTGCTGAGATGTTTTTAGAGAGAGATGTTCTCTAGCTCACAAAGGAGGTTATCTCATTTTGGAGCACATATCTATCCTTAATTTCTTGGTCCTAGTTAATTCTGGTAGATGAGCCCAGAATGAATAAAATCGTGGAGCCATCGCATGAACATGCAGCTCTCTGAACACAGTGAACATTTTTTCTGTTTCCTAGATTTAAAATTCTGGTTTCCTTTGTTCCAGAAAGTGTGCTTTCAGGAATTTATCCTAAAGAAGTGGTCAGAAAAAAAATGCAATAGATGTGTGTGGACAACAGTGGGTTGTGGTAATTACGAGTCTTGGCTGCAGCATCAGATAGACCTGGTTTAAATTCCAGTTCTGCTTTGGGACCAGCAGTTGGCATAATGGCTATGTTGCTGGACTCCCATGTAGTTGACTGCAGTTTGAGTCCTGGACCCAGTGGCTTAGATTCATGCTGGGCGTGTGCGTGCGTGCCCAAGGTCCCAGATAAGGGATTGTGGAATGGCCGTGATTTCTTGCTTTCTGTTTCTCTGTCTTTCTCTGTCTTTCTAGTGAGTGCATGCACCCTATAGCAAAACCCTCTCCAAAAAAAGAAATAGAAAAAAAAAGTTTCCAGTTTAAAATTCTCTTAACTTCTTTTTTCTCATTTATAAAATAGAGAAATTAATAGTATCTCTTTTCTAGAGTTCAGAGAATTAAAAGATAAGGGATAAAAATGGCTTTTTAGTACATAATCTTTGTAGTTTTTTTTTTTTTTTTTTGAGAGAGAGATTTTTGTTATAGAGCACATTCGCTCAGTGGAGAGACAGACAGAAAGCGAGAAATCTCCTCCCAGAGGGGATGGCCATGCTGCAATCCCTTCTCCTCTCAGGATCTTGGACACACATGCACACTTGCCTGGCATGAGTTTTTAGCCACCGGGTCTGGGACTCGAACTGCTGGACTACGTTGGAGTTCAGCAATGTAATAATTATGCCATCTGATGGTCCCATGCAGTTATTATTATGTCAGCATCTTAGCAGCATTGTTTATAAACATGAAAAACAAAATCAACTTATACTCATTAGTAAATGACAGTACAGGAATGGCGTGTGACCATTAAAAACAATCTTGTGTGGGGGAGGTAGAAATATACAAAGCTAGATATAATAATAATATGTTTTGTTTATTAAATTCTTATTATAACAATAGGTTTTGTTATTTTATTCATTAAAATGGAGACTATATAATCTCTTTTATAACAATTTATAGTATAATACTATATGCAAAAATTTAAAAAGACATGTATCTCTGACTGTCAGGATTGTGATTTATTATTTTAATTTTTTCAGCTTTATTGGGGTATGATTGACAAAAAGAAATTGTAAATATTTAAAGTGTACAAGTGATGTTTTGATATACATGTTGTGAAATGATAACAAGTTAGTTAACATAGCCATCATTTCAATCTCACATACTTACCGTTATTTATGTGTGTGTATGTGAGTGTGTGTGTAGTGAGAACATTTAAAATCTATCTTATTGGCAAATTCTAACTACACAGTGTTAATTATAGTCACCATGTTGTATAGCAGATCTCCAGAATCTATTCATTTTGTCTAAAATTTTACACCTTTTATCCAACATCTCCCCATTTCCCAAAATCTCCAACCCCTAACAACCACCATTCTGAATTTCTATCTATTCAACTTTATTATTATTATTATTATTATTATTATTTTTAAAATTTGGCCAAGAGAGACAGGGTGGCGATGGACAGTGAAAAAGCAAGCCTCTGGGCCCAGGACTTGAACTGTGGCCAACCATGTGGGTGTCCAGTGCTTTAACCACCATGCCACCTGCCAGTCCTCTATTTCTATCTTTTTAAAGATTATTACATTGTGTGTGTGTGTTTGTGTATGAGGGAGCTTTGAAAAGTGTGGAAAATGGAATTAAAATATGACTTTAATTTGGTGTAAAATTTTTGAAATTTATGTATAAGTACCTCATAACATACATTTTCCATGAAATTTTTGAAGACCTATCTTGTGTGTGTGTGTGTGTGTGTGTGTGTGTGTGTGTGCGTATACATATACACACCACATTTTCTTATTCATTCATCTGTTGACAGAATTTGGAACAGTTCCCATGTCTTAGCTATTGTGAATAATGCTTCAATAAAAACTGGATGGCAGATATTTCTTTGAGGTACTAGTTTAATTTCCTTTGGATATGTACCTATATAATAAGAGGGATTTCTGGATAATATGGTAGATCTACTTTTATTTTTTTTTTTTCTTTTTTTGGAGAGGTTTTCGCTATAGGGTGCGTGTGCTTGCCAGAAAGACAGAGACAGAGAGGCAGAAAGCGAGAAATCACCTCCCAGGGGGTATGGCCACACCACAATCCCTTCTCCTCCATTCTCCAAAACCTCAAGAACTTTTGTTATCTTTTGTCTTTTTGGTAATAGCCTTACTAACAAGTGTGAGACAATATTTCCTTGTGGTTTGATTTGCATTTCCCTAATGATTAGTGATGTTGAGCATTTTCATATAATTATTTAGCTTTTGTATGTCTTTCTTTTCAGAAATGTTTATTTAGGTCTTTAGTCCATTTTAAAAATTAGATTATTTGTGTTTTTGCTATTGACTTGTTTGAATTCTTTATGTATTTTATATACTTTCATAAATAAGGGGCCCAAACAGTGGTGTGACATTTAAGGCAGCTGGATTTCACATGATTGAAATCCTGAATCCAGGGACCAGCAATTAGGGTAATGGCTATGTCAATGGACTGCCAAGTAGTCGACCACAATTTGGATCCTGGACCTGGTGGCTTAAACTCATGCTAGGCGCGCATTCGTATGTGCCCAAGATCCCAAGAGGAGAATGGAGGAGAAGGGATTGTGGCGTGGCCATCCCCCCTGGGGGGTGATTTCTCGCTTTCTGTCTCTGTCTCTCTCTGTCTTTCTGGCAAGCGCATGCACCCTGTAGCAAAAACCTCTCAAAAAAACAAAAACAAAAACAAAAAACAAAAAACAAAAACCTGAATCCAGTGGCTTGAAAAACACACTGGGCATGTGTGTGTGTGCATGCCTGAAATCCTGAGAGAAGAATGGAGAAAAGCTTGTCATATGGCTGGCCCCTCTGGAACGTGCTCTTACTTTCCTTTTCTCTCTCTCTCTCTCTTGAGTGCATGTACCATCTAGCAAATTTAGAAAAGAAAGAAAGTTGAGAGATATATTCTCCCATTCTGTAGGTTGCCTTTTCATTCTATTGATTGTTTCCTTTTCTGTGATGGAGTTCAATGCAATCCTATTTGTCTATTCATGCTATTGTTGCCTGTGCTTTTACTGTCATATCCAAAAAATAAATTGCCCAGACTAATGTCAAAAAGCATTTCCCTAGAGGCAGTGGTTTCTGATTTTCTTATTTTTCTTCTTCTTCCCCCCTATTTTCCATATATTTGTTACTACATGTATCAAAATAGGTGCATAATGTTTTTAAATGAGAGGGAGCATTGTGCCCCTGAATGAATCCCCATTAAACAGAGTTGAAATTTTTTCTCCACTCTGAATATTGTTTATAGTTTATTAATTCCTTTAATACCCAGATACACATTTGATATTCCAGATGTTGGCTTATCAGGAAAAAGTTAGGTAGAGCCCCACCTCTCGTTTCTGTACTGGTGCAGCCAATCTTACTTGCACCCAACTAGACACCTCCTGATGGTTTTCACCAGAACTTTTGGTTTGTAGGTCATTGTCAAGATGGCCTATGCTAAAAATAGGAGAACTTCTCTTCTCCCCTCTGTTAAAACTCTGGGATTAGCTCTTACTTTGTCAGCAATACTCTTCTACTATTTCAGCTACTTGCCCTCTGTGATAGGGTCCAATTGGGTGGTAAAAGATGCTATTGTGAAAGACAGTGGCCAGTTAGAAATGCTTTACGTGTGTGTTGTAAAGACTGGCAGCTTCCTTATAGCGATTCCTATTTCTAGAAGTTGAAATATTGCTAATACATTTCTCTCCAGTTTAAATATGTTATGCAAAACTAGACTCAAGCTTCAATTATTTTACAAGTGGCTCAATAGTTTTATAAATTATTCAGGGTTACAGTTCACATTGCTTTAACCAAATAAACTGATCTGGATATATGAGATGACACTAGTCAGACCACGGGTGGGCACATTACTCTCCCTTTGCAGTAGTTTTAATTTTTTTTAAGAAAAACAATGCCAACAACTCATACATTAATTATAGCCAAGCAGATGTAAGGAAAACATACCTCTCTACTGCGATACATGTTGAGTGTCTCTAAAATCCACTGGAAGGAGACAAAAAGAAATGGACTCCTCCAAGGGGCTGTAGATAGCAAAGTTCTTAGCCAGGCTAGAAAATGTCACTTTCTACAAGACTCAGAACCACAAGTCAGAAATACTAGTCTCCAGCCTCTTTCCAGCTATGCCTATGTAGGTTAAAACTACTTTCTGAAGAGAAGGAAGGATAGCTGGGGACCGTAAATAGATAAGTCTTCCTCTGTCTGGAGAATAAAGTTATTTCCAAGGGAAGGAATAGGAAACTTCTTGGCTTTTCTGTTTGACAAACACAGTAGCTTCTCTATCCCCTGGGAACACACTAAGAAGAATCCTGAGAGTATTTCTACCTACCCAAGACTATGTCTACTGCTGCCAAGATTGGATATGTGTGAAGATCTCCCCCAGATCCTAAAAAAAAAAAAGAGCAAAATGCTCTGCCCAAAACTGCTGTAGGATTTACTCTGGGGGCACAAGGAGATGCCTTGCACTGCATCTCCAGAGTAGGGACTCCCACAGACCTGCTATTTGGTGGTTGACTACAGAAAGGTCGGAACATTTTGCCATGCAAACTGTTGGCTATAGGTTCCACATCTGTTCCCCTGCACTCAATATCCACAGGCCTCTCAGAAGAGCATAATCCCTTTGTCATCCACACTGATGTAGTGTATGAAGTGGGCCCTGATCTCTGGGGACTCAGAGCTTACTGTATGCCCGACTAAACTTGTCACCAAGTCCTTCAGGCTGCTGAGGCCAAAATAATATAGGTCTGGCTCCAGGGTCTGGTGGTTAAGTAAGCTGGATCCCTCATGGACAACTATGTGGTCCAAATCGCAGACCTGGCAGCTTGAGAAACATACTAGATGTGTGTGTGTGTGTGTGTGTGTGTGTGTGTGTGTGTGTGTCCAAAAATTCTGAAAGGAGAAGATACAGGAGAAGGGATTATGGTGTGGCCATTCTTCACAAGGGGTGCTTTTGCCTCTCCCTTTCTCTCTGTCTCTCTCTGATGAGCATACTGACCTTCTAACAAAAACTGAGACAAAGCAATAAAAATATGTGTGTATAGATATACATATAATCTGGAACCCAGTCCCACCTTTGTGATACTTAACATATCTTGAGAGTCCTGTGTTACCTTTGTTTCTCCTATTTCCTTATCATGTGGAATTATTGATTCATCTAAGGTCTTGCTCCTTGTGGTTGTTTCTTCTCCACTAACCTCATTGACACAGGCATGAAACACCACCCTTTTTTTCTTTGCTTACCAAGCTCCTTTGGCAAATGGCAGTCATGTGTGGTCAACTTTCACTAAGGAAGAGGGAGCAATGGATGCACTTTATTTGCAGCAGAACATAGACCTCTGGGGACATTTGGGTGATAGGGGAAGTTCACAATCTGGACTTACCATAATATGTTTCTTAGAAAATATTTCATACTGGAGAGAAATGACACACCTTCCTAGCAGACAGATGTGATTGGGGTCAATTGTGACTTAATACAAGAGTAATTTTTTTCTCTCCCTTAAACACAGAAATTGTTATCAGCAGTGACATCTCAGGACTGTGGCTATAAACTGGCTGCCTTGGGCAGTGTCTGGCTCACAGATGTGATTTGTTTGGCTCGCAATGAATTTTTTAAAATAATAATCATACGCCAACACTTAAAAATCAGTAGATTTTACCCCCAAATTATGATATTTTCCTTTTCTCTCTAACAAAAATCAGATTTTCTGGCAATATTGAGGTCCACACTCCTGCATGGCAGGATTTGGCCATTGCTGGTGCAGCGGCATCCTTTAAATAGACCAAGAACACTCAGCTCTCCATGGCTCCCACTGGGCACACGGTTGCCCTATCTTTCATATGCCTGACTTTTGCAAACATACATTTGTTTCTCTAATCTTGAAAGAACCAGAGCAGCCTGGGAAGGCATGGGCACTGCTTTGAAAATGTGGTCCTAGCATTGGTTTGAGGAATGATGTACAGAAGAAACTAGGTTTAAGAAGACATTTAACAGTTTCAAAGTTTATTCATTTCTCTCTGCAAAAAAGGAAGGTCATGTTTGCCCAGTCTATTGTGAAATTTTACATAAAAATGTTCATGAAAAGTGCTTCAAATTCTTCAGAGATGGACAATAAAGTAGAAGGGATAGTTTTAGACTCTTGGTACTTCAGACTCCATGAAACATCTGTATTAAACGTTCTCTTCTTTTATACTTGAAATTGGATACCTTTTTAAGAAAGAAATCTCAGTACCATGAAGCTGACAAGTTGCAAGAGTTGACAGTTCTCTCTGATTTGATGCCCAGACATATGTTGACTTTAATTCTTTGGGAGTCAAAGCCAAATCTTGGGTGCAAATTTGGCATTTTGGGGGTGTCATCATTTCTTTCAGACCACTTGGGCCACGTCTTGCTAATTGTTGCTTTGGTACATGGGCTGTATTTGATATTCAGGGACTCTGAGTTATAGACAACAACCAGAGACTGTAGGACAGCAATAGCAAGATAGCAAGGGGAAAGTTGTAGCGTAGGCAGAGAGGGACAGCTTTAGATAATTAAGAAGGCCAGGAAGCAAGTTTTGTCTCTCAACTGCAGACAGTTGTTGCAAATGCATGTTAGGGAATATTTGCAAGACTGATTTTCTGTTCATTCACCTATTTACAAAAAATGCCTCAATTGTTCAATTCTTTCCACTGTGAAACTGGGTGGTTGCCCAATAGCATTTTAGAGATTACCAAGGATAAGTCCCTCTGGAGAACCTCAAAAGATTGTGTAGACTATCTCTCCTTACTCTAGGGCCCAGAAAAGCCAGGCAAAATTCTCCTTGTGCTCTTTGAAAGCTTGGTAACTGCTACTCAAGGGAGATAATTGTGGGCCTATGATATTTAAAATAGATGTTCCTTCCACTCAATGCATGCTTGTGAGTGGGCTTGAATTTGGGTTGCTTTCCAAGCCTTTGCATGAATTTCCTAAATCCTTATGAAGGTGTATATTTGAAGAAGCCAAGGATTTCAGCCCCCATCCAAACTGGTGATGTGTTCCTAAACTTGTTCCCTAGAACATACCATTCTGGTGTCAAAGCCCACATGCTGTCTGCAGAAGCAGCACGTGGGCCTCTACCTTACAGACCTACCACACTTGCCTCCTTCTAGACAGTCATAAAGGTGGGAGCAGCCAGTGCTGATCTTTAACGCCTGAGTCATTACTCAAGGATAATGTCAAATCATCTAGCTTTGAGCATTAAACTGCTCCTCTGAGGTTCATTTTGATCCCCTGGAGACCTGCCTGGGCACTACTGAGCTGAATAACTTCCCTGTGCTATAATGTTGTTTACTTTATCCTTTCAAGTGTGTTTAGGCAGATCATAGTCTGAATTCACAACCAGCCCTTGATTCCCTACCCAGAACATAGGATCCATGTAAACGCACTCTCTGCCAGTGCTATGTTTTCACCAAATTTGTTTTTCTTTCCAGTTTCTGTTTTTCAAATTGCCCAAGGTAGGAGGGAACCCCTAGCCCTAAGAATATTTTGCAAACAGCAGGTTGGTTCATTTTCCCAGTGAATTGTGACTTGCATGTCACAATCCCTAATCAGAAGGGGATGAATTCAGAAAGAATTAGGCCAATACCTAATCCCAGTCAGTCAGCTCATTACAAGTTTCCTTGACATATATTGGTAAAAATGCGGTTTCCATCTAGTCAGGATCTTACTCCTCCCAGTTTTCTGGAAGGCCCAGTTGACATGAGGTGCAACTCTGATTCTACTGCAATGTCAAATGATCTAAGGAAAACAACAGAGGGGAGGCTAGAAGGGTGAGTTGCCTGACTAATGGGATTCTGAGATCATTTATTTATCTTCTATAAACCAGAGCTTTGAGAACAAGGTACTCCCCATGTGTAGTGAAGATAGGGTTGAGCTTTGTGTTCCCCAGTTCTGCTCCTCCTGTAATCTTTTTTTTTTTTTTTTTTTTTTTTGAGAGGTTTTTGCTATAGGGCACGTGCACTCACCAGAAAGACAGACAGAAAGTGAGAAATCACCCTCCAGGGGGGATGGCCACGCTACAATCCCTTTTACTCTATTCTCCTCTCGGGACCTTGGGCACTCACGCACACGTGCCCGGCGTGAGTTTAAGCCGCTGGGTCAGGGACTTGAACCACGGTCGACTACATGGGAGTTCAGCGACATAGCCGTTACTCTAACTGCTGGTCCCAACTCCTCCTGTAATCTTATATATCATACAAGTGGCAGAAGTCTTGGGGCCTTGCCAGATAGGTAGACAGGGTACCTTTCTTTGAATTCTCCCCTTCTTTTGCACAAAACATATGAGGAAGGCAGAGGGTGGTAGGAAGCTTGAGATGTTCTCCATCCTCCTCTTTTCCTTCTTGGTTTCCACACCCTTACTTTCTGCACAAGTTAGGGAGAAGGCAAAAAAGGTTCATATTTCGTTCTGATTTTGCCTTGGAGTTCACTATGACCCTATATTGGTGCCACTTCTTGTAGGCATTTTTGAAATGTTGACTTCTGTGGGATGTTTCTTTGCTGAGCTAGAAGCCTGACATAACTCTTCTGAGACATTGGCTTGTCTCCTGTCATTTTTCTCTAGGAGATGTTTTTCTCTCAGCAGTGCTTTTTTATATTTTTCTTACAAAATAGTCTCATTCTTCTATCATGGTTCATTGCTATCATTGTTCTGTGTAAGGACCTGCTTTTGTTTTGCTTATTCATTCAGTTTATCCCATTTCTCTTCTCTATAAGCAACCATTTTAATAGGTTGAATGGCTACTTGCTTTGATTCATTTAAATTTAATTTTTTAAAATTTAAATCTATTTATTTTACATTCATCCACTATTTATCATTGCAGCATACAAAATGAGTTTTCCTGTCCAGAATACAGGGTATACTTGCTCAACCAAAGATATTACCATACATACCTTCAACAAATAATTTTCCATTTCTTATTTTTCGCATATTTTACTTTTTTGCCCCCCTTGATTCCCTCCCTCTCACCCTCTGCCATTGTATTCATGTGAATTCTTACAAAATGCATACTTTTGATTTATGTACAGGTAATTTTTTTATGTATGGTATTGGTTTAGACATAGTATTTTTTCAAATTTCACTCAACATGATGTCTTAAAGATCCATTTCTGCTGGGTCTAGACCCATTTCTGCTGAGCATCTAGGCTATTTTTTTCCAATTGTTGCCTTCTCTCCATGTCTTGTGTTTGACTTATTTTATTTGTCCATGTATCCAGTGATAAACTTTAACTTCCAGTTACTTCCAACTTCACAAGTGTCAAGTTGTATGCTACCATGAACATTTTCATACATGGTAACTTATGGCCATGTGTGGGAATCTGGGAGATACATGCCCTGTAGTAGAACCATATATTAAATTTGTTTTTGTTTAGTTGTTTTTTTTTTTTTTTTTTTTTGTTTTGTTTTTTTTTTGTCATAGAGCATGTGTGCTTGTGGAAGGGAGAGAGAGACAGAAAGATACAGAGAGAAAAGTGAGAAGTCACTCTCAAAGGGTATGGCCATGCTGCAATCTCTTGTCCTCCATTCTCTTCTCAGGATTTTGGGCAAGCACACACACATGCCTATCAGGAATTTCAAGCTACTGGGTCAGGCATTCGAACTGCAGTCGACCATTTAGGAGTCCAGCACCTTAACCTCCACACCACTTGCTGGTCCCATTAAATCTGACTAAGCTGCCTAATTGTTCTCCAGAACTATTGTATCAGTCACATTCCCTTAAGCAGTAGATTATAATTTTTATATCCCCACATTCTCTCCAACATTTGGCATTGTCTTGCTTTCTATTTCAGCCAGTCTAGTATGTATAAAGTGGTCTGTCATTGTTGTTTCAATTTGCATTTCTCTGATTATTACTGATTTTTAGCGTCTATTCAATGTACTTCCCAGCTTTAGATATTTTTTTTCTTCTTTTTTTGGAGAGTTTTTTTTTTTTTTTTTTTTTTTTTTTTTTTGCTATAGGGCGCGTGCACTCGGCAGACAGACAGAGAAAGACAGAAAGACAGAAAGCGAGAAATCATCCCCCAGGGGGGATGGCCACGCCGCAATCCCTTCTCCTCTGTTCTCCTCTCGGGATCCTGGGCACGCACGCACACGCACCCAGCATGAGTTCAAGCCACCGGGTCTGGGACTCGAACCACAGTCAACTACGTGGGAATCCAGTGACATAGCCATCATGCTAACTGCTGGTTCCAGATATTTTTCATCTATAAATTACTATTCATATTCTTTCACCACTTTTTTATTATGTTGCCATTTTTCTCCTTGTCGATATACAGAAATGTTTTTACATATTCTAGAAATAGTAATCCCTTATTTTTTCAGATATTATAAATATCATCTCCTATTCTATCATTTAGTAACTTTGTTCATAGTTTTCTTGAATAGAAGTCTTTTATTTTGGTATAATAAACTTGATCTTTTTTATGTCTTATAATGTTTATTTTTGAAATTTTATTTTAAAGGTTATGGTCAATGTTATGAAGGACCAAAAAGAAATCAAAGTTGTAAGGATTAGCAGGGAAGAGATAAAACACACATTATCAGCAAATGATATGATCATCTACCCAGAATAACCAAAGGAAATCAACACATGTACTATTAGAACTAATAATAAAGTTCAGCAAGATTGCTGGAATCAAGATCAACATACAAAAATCAATAGCACTTCTCTACCCTAGCAATAACCAACTCGAAAATAAAACATAAAAATGAGCTGTGCTTTTCTACCCAGACAATGTATTTCATAAACTTTTTGTGCTTTATTTACTTAAGGGAATTGGTTTTCTACTGTGGAATATTAACAGGTACACAGCGTCCTAAGTAAAAACTACTACAGAGAGTAGAGGAGGAGGGAACCAGTAAGAGGTGACCCAGTAGATGGAAGGAACTGGAGATAACAGGTCTTCAAGGTGCCCCAAGGTCTATAGATTCAGGATAGTGGGGTAAGCCTCTTGAGGTGAGGTGAGAAGTCTGTTTTTCTCACCTCAGTATCCCCAGCTCCTAGTGTGTAGTGTCTATTGATTGGTCATCAATGTGTATTGACAAATGAATGGTGAACATATTTACTAACGTCTTAATTATCATTCATTTACAGCTTACAATTAGGCTCCAGAAGACAGCTTTCTAAGGTTAAAATTGATTTCAACAGATGAGTAGAGAAACAATGTACAATATTTACCATCTTTAATAAGAGGATACAAAAACGTTCTGGAAATAAAGACTTTCTATCTTTAGGATTTCTTAGATTCCCCATTCATGATATACTTTTTATTGTGGTACAAAGTATTTTACATAAAATCTACGACTGTAGTCATTGTTAGGTATATAGTTCAGTGGTATTAACTATGCCTCATGGTTGTGCAACCACCATCACCATCCATTTCAAGAATCTTTCATCTCCTCAAAATCAAAATTTGTATCCATTAAACAGAAGCTCTCTATTTCATCTTCCCCACAACTCCTGGCCATCACCAGTCTATTTTCTGTTACTATGAATTCAACTATTGTGGGTACCTCAGATAAGTGAAATCATACAGCATCCATCCTTTTGTGTCTGACTTATTTAACATGATGTCTTCAAAGTCCATCCATGCTGTAGCATGTTTCAGAATTTCTTTTCTTTCCATGGCTGAATACTATTCTATTGTACAGATATGCCACATTTTGTTTATGCATTCATTCATAGATGGACATTTAGGTTGTTTATATACACCCATGTAAGACAAATTAATTGCATGGTAATTGGGGCTAGATAAGTCTTGGGGATACAAAGGTAAATATAACCCATTACTTTTGCCCCTAGATTTATTATGGTCTTTTAGAGGAGTTATATATTCAAGCAAAGGATTTTGGAACAATCTGACAAGGAAGGGAGACACTCTGTATTTCCCTAGCATAGAAGTAGTACTAGAACTTGGTATTTTTAAGAGATAAGCACCTCATCAAGCAGACAAGAGTCTCTTCAGACAGGGGAAACACTATATACACAGATTTGATCAGAGATTGTTCAGTGGCTCAATGTAACCAGAGTATAGACAGTTAGAATAGACTGCATGTTGGAGGGATAAGAGTGGATGATCAACCAGGAAAAAGAAGTTGAATACAACATTTGAAGGACTATTTCTTTCTTTCTTTCTTTCTTTCTTTCTTTCTTTCTTTCTTTCTTTCTTTCTTTCTTTCTTTCTTTCTTTCTTCTTTCTTTCTTTTTTATTTATTTATTTTTTTGGAGAGGTTTTAGCTACAGGGCGCATGTATCGCCAGAGAGACAGAAAGATAGAAAGCAAGAAATCACCCACTGGGGAGGATGGCCACTCCACAATCCCTTCTCCTCCATTCTCCTCTCAGGATCTTGGGCACACACACACATGCGCCCGGTGTGAGTTTTAAGCCACCGGGTTTGGTACTTGAACTGCGGTCGACTACATGGGAGTTCAGTGACATAGCCATTATGCTAACTGCTGGTCCCAAGGAGGACTATTTCTTAAGATGACAGGGACTTGTTTGCAACCTAGCAGCAATAAATTATATATTTTCCTCCTTTTATACAAAAGTTGACTTAATATACATGCTGTTTAACACATTGGTTTTTGTTTGTTTTTTTACCTAATGATATCATTTAACAATCTTTCTTTATTCATGTATAGAAAGTGTCCTCATTATGTTTTCATAGTTTCATGGAATTATATTGTATGGATGTACCATAATTTATTTAACCAGTTTCTTACATATGACCAATTAGGTTGTTTGCCAGTTTTGTTCTTACAAGCAATACTAATAAATAACCTTGTACAGATGTTACTTTGCATACATACAAGTGTAACTGGAGGATAAATTCCCAAATGCCTAATTGATGGGTCAAAGGGTATATACATATGTAATTTTGATAGATGGTGCTGATTTGCCCTCCACAGGGGTTATACCAATTTATATTCCCACCAGCAATAGATGTTGTCTGTTTTCCCACAGCCTCACTAACCGAATGTGATCAAACTTTTGGATTTTTGCCAATCCCATTGGTGAACAATGGCATCTCCAGACAGTGTAAGATGAGGCTCTCTCATTAGACGAAAGTTGTATTTCTTAGGTTTGAACTGTTAGTATTTCCTTTTCTGGGAATTTTTCTTTGAGTTTTCAACTCGGTCATTGTTGTTTTCTATAAGTTTCTAGGAAATCTTTATTTCTTAGGCTAATTGTATTGAGCTTTGTTTTTTTAAATCAAGAATTGCTAAGTTTAGCCAAGTACTTTTTCTTAGTGTCTGAGATGACCATATCATTTTTCTCTGTAAATATAATAATAGAATGTCTTACCTAGTAGAGTCTGTATTACTTTAAGGTTCTTAAATTTCTGAAATAAAATCCTATTTTTATAGTTTCTTGTTTTTAAGTGTTCTAATATATGTAGCTTGCTAATATTTTATATGTGATTTTCATACTTATTTACATAATAAAGTTAAATTACGATTTTGTTTTGTTTTTTAATTTTTTTGTCCAATCTCTACCAGGTTTAAGCAAAATGTTATATCTATTTCAATAAATGATGTATGTTGACTTTTAAGTGTTCTTTATGTAATCTTAATGTGAGTCTTTTATAAATTTTGCTTTACACATTTATAAATTTTGCTGTAAAAGTGCTTTGTTGGAGCATGCTTATTGGCACAGTGGTTATATGCTGTTTACGTGAAGTTGGATCCTTATGGAAAATTGCAGGTTTGGTTTTCCTGGTTGACTATATACATCCATGATCCTGGTTAGCAGGGAAGGGAGACGTACAGTTTGTGGTGTGAACCTTGTTGAGGGTATCTGTCCTTCTCTCTCTCTCTCTCTCTCTCTCTCTCCTTCCCATGAAAAAAATTAAGGGAAAATTTTCTTTCTTTTTAAAATGCCTTAGCACAGTTTAAGTATTATAAGACCAAATGATTTTTTAAAAGATGGTAACATTTCTCCAGGCTTAGGTCTATTTTGGGTCCTTTATCGTATGGGTTCTTCTCCATCTCCTAAAGAAACAGCTCAAGGATTCATTCTTTAGTTCTCTCAATTTCTTGGTTTCTAAATTATTTACTTCTGCTTTTATCTTTATTGACACTTTTCTCCTTACCTTCACTTTATTTATTTTGAATCAAATGGCTAATTCATTTGTTTTTATCCTTTTTTTTTTTTTACTTTGACTTACGTTTTTGAGTTTATGACTTCTTCTCTGAGTGTTCTTTAACGGTGTCCATAATTTGTGATATATGAAGCGTCTTCAAAAAGTTCATGGAAGGCCTGATGGTGGCAAAATTGAAAAATCCAACCCTCTGAGGCCATCCCACATGGGAGGGGCCCTAGGTAAAGTTTGGCCATCTCCCTGAGTTTGTCAGACACATGCTTTTTTGTAAATGATCTTGCACAAGCTATATGCTGTGGGTAGATTGTTGAATAAAAATCCAATTGGAGGTGCTATCCCTTTCTTATTTTTCTCTTGCTCATGAAAGTCAAATAAACTTTAAAAACAGTTTGTGGAAAATGTGTATTATGACAAAACGGTGTGTGAATTAAAAATTTTTTTGACATAAAATTAACTTGCACTTTAATTTCGTTTTTTCACAAAGGTTTTGAAGTTCCTTCATATAGTTTTTGCTATTGCTTTTAGAAATCCTTTATTTTTCAGAATTATTTTATTTAATTTTATTTATTATTGTTACATTATTATTTAATTTGACCAGACAGAAAGAGAAAAGGAAAGTAAGAAAGTAAGCTGCCAGGTCCAGGATTCAAACCACAGTCTGCCATGTGGGAGTCCAGCACCTTAACCACCACACCACCTGCTTGTCTCTGTTTTTAGAAATTCTTACATGTAAGGTTATGTTTTCTATTTTATAGTTAAGTCTAAGAGCAATTTTTCTTTTTAAAAAATTTTCAGGTGGAAAAAACTTTCTCTTTTTGATTTTATTTACTTCTATTTTACTACACTGGGATCAGAAAGTAATGTCTGTATTGTTGCTGAGGCTTTATTTTTTTTAATTTATTGGGGTTCCTTTGTGGCCTAGAATATGATCAATTCCTTTATAAATGTTTTATGGGCATTTGAAAAGAAAATAAATGATCTCCTGTCAAGGTATGTAATCTGTATGACTCAGTACAGTCTGCCTTATTAATTATGTCACCTAGGACTGCTAGACTCTAATTTTTTTGCCCCTTTGGTCTGTCATGGGCCAGGAATGGTGGGTCATCTTCTGCTCCTACTGTTACTGCTTGTTTCTCTGTGAGTCTCCTGCAATTTCTGCTTTGTTGTTCTGTCAGAACCATTACAGGATCACTGTGAGTGTCTCCCTTTAGCATTAGAGAGTACCCCTTTGATGTCTCCAGGAAGACAGGAATTTTATGCTTTAGTCCTGAATTCTCCCTTCTCAGTTATTAAAGCATGACCACTTCCTTCTGTCTCGTTCGCCTTTGAATATGCTTTCATATTCAACTTTGCTGAATTACTCGGTCTTACGTGTCTCTTGAATACCGTCTGGGTTGGTTTTGCTTTGTAAAGTTTCTTGGTTTTGTTTTCTAGTTTTTGCTGTAGCGTGAATGGCTCACCAGAGAGAGGGAGAAAGAAGGAGAGAGAAAAGAGAGAAAGTAAGAAATCAACCCCAAGGGGGGATGGTCATATCCCAACCTCATTTCTTCTAGTCCCCTCTCAGGATTTTGGGCGGGCATGCACACACACACATGACCTGTATGATTCTCAAGCGTCCAGGTCCAGGACTGAAACCACACAGTCAGCTATGTGAATCCAGTGTCCTAATCTCCACGCCAACTGCTGGCTTCGTGCTCAGATTTTGCAAACCTGAAAATCCTTTTCATGCATCCATTGGATCATTTACATTTGCCATGACACATGTTTGTCCTAGGTTGAAATATCATTGTATATTAGCATGTTTTGGTTTGTTTCTATGACCTCTACTATGTAATCTACTGGTATTTTATTTGTTTTGATTCTTCTCATATTTAAGAAGTTTTGCATTTTGTGCTCATCATATCTCCTATAAGATTTATATGACAACTTCAGTTCTTATTTCTTTCAATACTATCTTCTTCATTTCCTTTCTGTTTTTCTTTTTTTTAAATTTTATTTATATTAAATCACTGTACATCTTTACAGCATACAAAATGGTTTCTCCTAGTGTGAATACAGTGCATATTAGTCAAGTCATAGATATTTCCATGTACATTATCATCAACAGATCACTTTTTATTTTTGTTTCTGTTAAACATTTTTTTCACCTGATCCCCTTCCTTCCTCTCTGTGTCACCCACCACCCCCCCATGCAGTTTCTAGCACCTTCAATAGTCTTCCTTGCTATTATGCCTTCTGATCTTTCATTCCTTTTCATGATTAATGATATAATTGTTATGTTTCCTTCTCATCCCTTTCTTCTTCTTTTCTGTCACCCAGGTTTAGTTTGTATTATTAGGTTGCTATATATCTCAGTGCTTATATGTATATATGCATAGGATTTTTCACTAGATTTTTTTCATCTTTGAATGACATCTTTTAGTACCAAGTATATATGAGGCAATTTTGTTTTTGTAATCTTCCTTCATAGATATAAATTGTTTCTCATTCCTCAAAATTCATGACGAAAATGCTTGGTTGTAGTTTTTACCTGCTAGGTGGAAACATAACTTCTGGTGACAGTTTTTAATCTTGTCCAGTTTTGCTACCCTTTTCCAAATTTTCCTTCTCGTCTTTTTGTATAAATGTTGTAGCTGCTCTTTCATATGATTAATAATTGGATGTATTTGATTTTCCTCTGTGAGGAATTAGCCTAAGTTTCAGGTGAGGATAAAGGTGACAATGGAGCATGCTAAGGGACAGGAAAGGATGGGGTAGCTGTTTAGATTTCACAGGTCATTCTTTGAATGACCTCTTTTAGTACCTGTGAAATATTTCTTTATGAAATCTATTTCTTATTTCATATTTCCCTGTGAAATACAAATCAAAACTACAATGAGATAACACCGCATACTTGTTAAGATGGCTTTTATAAGAAGGACAGATATATCAAAAGTTGAGGGTATTGAGGATATGGAGAAATGGAACACTTGTTCAGTGCTGGTGGGAGTGTATACTGGCATAGCCATTACAAAAAGCAGTATGCAGAGTCTTCAAAAAATTAAAAAATAGAACCACCATATGATCCAGCACTACCATTAATGAACATATATCCAAAAGAAATAGAATCACTATTTCAAAGAGATGTATGTGTTTGCGTTCATTGCAGCATTATTCATAATAACCAAGATATGAAATCAACTTACATGTCCTACATGGTAGATGAAAGGACAGAGAAATTTTGATACACACACACACATAAATATTATTCAGCCTTAAAAAAATGATATCCTGCCATTTGCTAGAACATGGATGACCTGAAGGATATTATGTTAAACAAAATAAGCCAGGCACAGGAGAAACATATTGCATGAGCCCACTTATATGTGGAATCTAAAAGAGTCAAATACCTGGGAAACAGCAGTTAGTGTAATGGCTATGTCACTGGACTCCCACGTAGTCGACCGTGGTTTGCCTCCCGGACCCGGTGGCTTAAAACTCACGCCGGGCGCATGTGCGTGCGTGCCCAAGATCCTGAGAGGAGAATGTAGGAGAAGGGATTACCATCCCCCCTGGGGGGGATGATTTCTTGCTTTCTGTCTCTATGTCTCTCTCTGTCTGTCTGGCGAGCGCACGCCCCCTATAGCGAAAACCTCTCCAAAAAAAAAAAAAAAAAAAAAAAGTCAAATACCTAGAAACAAAGAGTAGAATAATGATCACCAGGGGCGGGGAGGTGGAGGAAATGGGGAGTTGTCAGTCAAAGGGTACAAAGTTGTAGTGATTTAGGATGCATAAATTAATGCATAACTTAATGACTTTAGTTACAAATACTATATTGTACGCCAGAAATTTGCTAAAAGAGTAGATTTCAGGGACTCTTACCACACACATACACACACACAAAGAAAACCGTGAAGAGATAAATGTGCTAATTTGATCAACTGTAGTAATAATTTCACTGTTTATGTATATTAAAACATTATGTTATATATCTTTTTAAAAAATTACTTATTTAATTTAATTTCTTCTTATTATTATTAGGTTGCTCACCAGAGAAAAATGGGGGAAGGTGGGAATGAGAAAACAAGCTGCCTGGTCTGGAACTTGAACAGCCGTCGGCCATGTGGGAGTCCAACACCTTAACCACCATGCCATCTGTTGGCCCTTGTGTTAAACAGCTTAAGTATGTATGTACAACAAAAATTATTTTAAATAAATAGATAAACAAAAAGACCATCCCTTTTCTATTATCTCAGAGACAAACTGCTTCTTGGAATTATGGCTCACTCAGCCATTCTATTCCAAACCAGGCCAAGCAGGTTCCTAGCATAAGCCCTGTTTCCTCCATTTTGTGGACTCACTTGAAAATAAGGATAGTTTTTGTACTTCAAATTGAGTCTTTTTTCTTTTAAAAACATTTTCTGTTTGTTCATTTCTCCTGACATACACCACCACTGCATCCTCCAGCCATTCATTGTGTTGCTTCTCACTTTCCCTTGTGTGGGTTCTGCCCAATCTCAACTGCTTTTTCAGCCTTACATGCAATTTGTAGTCTTGCACTGCATTTGTCTTTTAGTTTCCTTAAGTTTGTGTCTGTTTGTGTTCCATTTTGCTTTTGTATATTTTTCAGAAGAAAAAGGAGTCACATTCTGACTTTCAAAGCAAAATTCAAAGCTCAAGTCCAGAGGCTGGAATGGTGGCATGGTGGTAAAATACACTGCTCTGAGAGGCAGATCCATATGGGAAGGTTACTGGTTCATGTCTAGAGAGCTCTGTGATAGGCATGAGTGCACCTGATTTGAGACTGATGGAGACTGGGTTGATTATGGCATCAGAACTCTGCTAGGGGTACTGTATCTCTCTCACTCTTGAAATAATAAACTTTTATTTAAAAAAAAATGCTGCTGTCCCATGAATACCTTGACCAAAGTTACTGAATTAGAGTGAGTGGAGAGAGAAAGAAAGATTTCATAATGACCCAAGTTCCCAGTTTGTTCAAATTCTAAGGGTTATATGGTGAGTTTAACTCACCATGTTGTGCTCTGCAGGCCTGTGGGACAACCCACTGGAGATGCCAAGTGGTGAGCCTACTGTATAAATTAGGAGTTCATGGGAAGAGAAAGGGAATGAGAGGCAAAGATACTTCTTACTTTATTTCTGAGAGCCCACTATATTTCAGGTTTTATATAAATACATATTGTCTCATGTGATGCTAATGAGAAAATGGGCTCAGAGCAGTGCAAATGGTAGAGCTAATATCTGAAGCCAGGTGTCTGATGATAAAGTCCTTCTTAGTCACTTTGCCTCTACAAGAGTCTACCACATTGTTTTAGTACCTGGTCTTATTACTAATTCAAAGATTCTATCCATTAGGGGCTCTGCCACTGTGGGTGAGGCCGTGAGGTTGTGGCTAGCTAGTGCTGCGTTGGGTTGTCACGCCTACTGATTCTGGTGGTGTGATGTGTGCATGCCCTCAGCCCTGTGTCTAAAACGGCTAATGGCCATACATATCATTGCTTCCATGTGAAAATGGGGATCAACACAGGGGCACCAAACACACCCTAATAACTTAAGAGATGTGGACTTTAGGTGGCTCTTTTTTCTTCTGTTTATAAGAAAATATTGACTGGTTTAAGCTAGACCCCAAAAGGAAATGGTAAAAAGAGATCTGTCCAATTAAAATGGCATTTATTTTTGAAGTACAGCGTCTGCTTGATGTCCCCAGTGATACCAGGTGGACTGGATAGAAGTGGACATTATAGAAAAGGCAATAATACATTGATTTTCAGAAATCGTGCTCTTTTACCATTTGTGTGTGTGTGTGTGTGAAAAATTGGTCACAGAGTAGAAATGTGAAAATATCCTTTTAGAGTAGCATCACCTAAATAGGTGAGAAATGTTATAATAGACAACTTTATACTCATCTATTTCATTTGCAAATGAAAGGGTACACTGCCATTGCAGTGCCTAATATATTCCAAGCTTTGGTATAAGAGAATTACATTAGGTGATGTGATTAAATGAGTTAAGAAATAGAAAATGCTGAGAGCAGGGTCTAAAACACAGTGTTCTAAGCACATGTGCTACTTTTATTATTACAAACAAGATATTACAGTTGAAAGGCTTATGTTCAGAGAGACTCAATAACTTGCCCAGAGTTGCACAGGAAAGGGGAATCCATATTGAGTTCTTAACGACTCTAAAGCCAAACACTAACCCTAATCTTCCTCCCCCTAAAAGGAGTTACTGTAAAGCATGCTGTAAGTCTTAAGGGATACTTGTGAAGGAACCAGCAGTTAGCGTAATGGCTATGTCGCTGGTCTCCCACGTAGTCGACCGTGGTTTGCGTCGCGGACCCGGTGACTTAGAACTCACGCCAGGCGCGTGTGCGTGCGTGCCCAAGATCCCGAGAGGAGAATGGAGGAGAAGGGATTGCGGTGTGACCATCCCCCCTGGGGGGTGATTTCTCGCTTTCTATCTCTATGTCTCTCTCTGTCTGTCTGGCGAGCGCAAGCGCCCTATAGCGAAAAAAAACTCTCAAAAAAAAAAAAAAAAAGGGATACTTGTGATAAAATTTGTGGAAGTAAATTTTAAGGTAAAGAGCCATATAATTCAGATAGAAGTTTCAGAAAGGAAAAGAGAAAGAAACAAAGAAAGAAAGAAAAAGGAAAAAGAAAGAAAAGAAAGAAATAGAAGAGAAAGAAAGTGAAAGAAAGAAATTCAGGAAGACATAGGAGTATTAACAAAGATATAATTTACTGGTGCTTCTAATCAGGTATTAATAGACCCTAGCTCTGTAGATTTTGCATGACTCTGTCTATGCAAAGCGAATGTTCACATCTGACGTGTGATATACAATGACTCTTACTGGCCGATCTTAGTTTTGTTCAAAGGAGGGAGAGTGCCAAAGATTCTTCGAGATGTATTTCATCCAGAATCTCCTTTTAACTTTAACTTCTTGCCTTCCAGAACTCACCCTCCACCTACTCCTTCTAGTTCATTCAGAGCATTATCGACTGGAGTGCGTTATATGCCATTGTGACCTTTCCCCTTTTTTGCACACACATGCATGGCAAACGCACATCATGTTTTTCACTCCTTTCTTTTAAAAAGGAAGTTCCACTGTCTCTTGTGAGTTGCAACAGGCTACTTTCAAAAGAAAGTGAAAGGGAGCTCCTGAATTTTCACCCAGCAAAATGCTATTCCCATATATATTTCTTTCATTTTCAATTTAATTTGAAGACTACTAAGCCCCAGTGTTGAGTACATTCAAGGGAGGTATGCATTCATGCTCCTTCTCTTTGGCTAGTTTGGATAGGTAAATAACAACCAATATCTATGTTACGTTTAAGGGTTATTATCTATGGGCTCTTTATATATTCAGGTATAAACTACTTTCCCATCTCCATTTATTGCATCCTTAAACAAGAGAATGAATTCTCTGCATGGAGATTGCAACAGCATCTGCTTCCATTAATGTAAACGCTGCAGCTACAAGCAGGAGTAGCTGGGATGAGGATTCTTGAGCTTGAGTTAAATATGATCAGTTATCCACATTTTTAGCTCCTGGCAGAAGTTTAAGACTAGAAGAAAGATTGAGAATATACCCATAAACATGTTTTTGATAAAAAAAATAACAGAAAATCCAGCTCAAACAGGCTTAATAAAGAGACTTCATTGTCTTGCTTAACTAAAGAATCCAAAGACACTAAGCTTCGGGTAAGCTCTGATTCTTGATTTTGTCTTGCTTTGGGTCCTTTTGTTAGTTTTCTATTGCCATGAAACAAATGACCTAAAACAATAGTGAAACCTTACAATAGCAAAATCTTTTTGTTATTTCACAGTTACTTTGGGTTAGGAATTCAGGAGACACTTAGCTAGATGGGTCTAGCTCAGAACCTTTCAGGGCGGGTGCAGTGAAGATGTTGGTGGGTTCTGCAGTCATCTGAGGGCTTGATTAGACCTGGAGGATTTACTTCTAAGATGACTCATTCACACGGCAAGCAGATTAGTATCGGCGGTTGGTGAGAGGCCTCACTCAGTTCTTCCCATCACAGGCCGCCTCACAACATGGTGGCTGGCTTGTCCCAGGACAAAGGGTCTAAGAGTGAGAGAAAGCCAGGTGGAAGCAATTTGTTTTGATGAAGCCTGGGAAGTTACAGAGCTGTCATGGTGTAACGGTGATGTGTTCATTTCTGCCCAGGTACCTGAAAATATTGTATTTTGCTAGCTTGCTAGAGCTCAATCCAGAAAAAGTCAAGGACCAGACCATTCTTGGGGACCTACTAGCACCCAAACTTTCTCTTTTCATTCTCTTGTCTCCCCCCAGAACATTCATTTTGTCTCTGGAGAAGGAAACCTTGTCAAATATTCTTCTTCATCTATAGTTCACACCTGGGGTCTATTCTTGTTCTCGTCTCCTCTAGGCATAGGCATAGACTTTTTATACTTGACAATCATAAGAAAATTATTTTTCTGCTTTCAGTTAACCCATCTCTTCCTGAGGCAATCAGTGTTTGGTAGCTTGAATGGGAAGGGGGTCAAGAGGTAACAAAAAACACAGGATGATAAAAACAGTGGCTGCAGAATCAAAGATGCTCATGACTGAGTTGCCAGGAGCTTTAAGAGGCGTAAAGGGAATGGGGGTGGTTATTTAACAGATACTGAATTTCAGTTTTATAAGATGAAAAGATTCTGGAGGTTGATTGTTCAACGACACGAATGTACTTACCATTACTGAAGTGTACACTCAAAAATGGTGAAGATAACAAATTTTATGTTATGTACATTTTAACGCATTAAAAATAAAGTTTAACCATAGCAGCAACACCATCAGCTTTTTTTTTTCAAGACTTATTTTATTTAACTTTATTTATTTATTTTTAATTTGACCAGAAATGGACAGAGTGAGAGACTGAGAGAAAGAAACAGAGAGAGAGAAAGTGAGAAAGCAAGCCACCAGGTCTGGGACTTGAACTGTGGTCAGTCACTTGGGAGTCCAGCACCCTTAACCACCACACCACCTGCTGGCCCCCAGCACTCTCTTATTTTGAGCAACTATCATATGCCAAACTGTGTGCTAAATATTTTACAGGTACCATCTAACTTAATCTCCTGACAACCCTGTTATGCTAAGGAAATATTGTCATCCTCACTTATAGATGAAGATGTTGAAACTTGTAGAAAAGAACATTAAAGCTTAGATCGAGAAGCTAAGTTTTCAACATCTCAGTGGCAGGATTTGAACCCAGGTCTAAGTGACTTCCGAAGCAAGATTTTCTGGTTGATCCTGACAGAACCAGCTCACCAATATAACAGATACTCTCTGTTTTGTAAAATCAAGACTGCTATCATCTGTGTTCTAGACTTTGGTGTATCTATGAGTCTGTTCCTACCAACCAGTCAAAAGTTATATGTTTACCAAGAGGCAGACCTGTCACTTGTACTTGTTATTGTAATTATGTTAGCTAATAAAATATTAAGTGCCCTGATGTAATATGAATGTAAAGGAACTTGCTGTGTCTCTGAAAACTAGATATAATGCTTTGGGAAGATTAAATAAAGGCTGGTAGCATCCAGAAATTAGGTATGAAAAGAAAATGGAAAAGACAGAATAAAAATCCAGAGAAATTTTGCACCCATTTTACCATGTAAAGGTCTTTCTTTGTTTATTTCAAAGACACTACAGTAATTTTACAGGTGATATAGCACAGTTGTAGTTTATATATAAAAGATTACAGGAAACAACAGTCAATAGACCCGCAAGTCAAGGGGCAGACGTAGCCCTGCGATGAAAAGATAGGCAAATAAAGGAATACTTCTATGATGAATTGATTTACATAAAAATTAACATTTTAATGAGCAAGCCTCCCTAAATTTGTAAGATTATGTTTTGTTCAAACATTCTTCAAATGTTCAAGGCTGTCTTAAAATTATTAAGGAAAACAATCACTGACCATGGGACCAGCAGGTGGCATGATGATTAAGGCGCTGGACTCCCATGTAGTCAACCGCGGTTCTGTTTGAGTGCTGAACCCAGTGGCTTAAAGCTCACACCAGGCACGTATGCACATGTGCCCAAAATCCCAAGAGGAGAATGGAGGAGAAGGGATTGCGGCTTGGCCAGCACCGCAGGAGATAATTTCTCGCTTCCTGTTTCTCTGTCTCTCTGGCAAATGCACATGCCCTATAGCAAAAATCTCTCTCTAAAATAAATAAATAAATAAATCACTGATCAATAAATACTTGTGTATTAGCAAAAACAACCACAAGAAACCTGTCTGGGACTGGGAAATAGAACTGCCCCTGTTCAGCCTGAATGAACAAGCTGAGAAGCAGGAAACCTGGACAAGGAGGGACACCAAGGTCACTTGGCAGAGCTCCATGGAACTGGGGACAGGGCTGAGGCTGAAAGGGAGAGTAGGAGGTTTCTGGGAAGGGCAGGGAATATTATGAGGTATGTGAGGTGGAGTGGAAGCAGGCTCAGGGCAGCGGTGGTGAATGGGACTGTGACTGGGACAGAGTGAGGAGGCAGTGTGGCGAAGACACCACCTACTGGTGTCTCTGTGCTTGCTTTAAGAAAATGGCCGGTGGCGGAACAACTCCCTGTCAGGTAGGGTCTGCAACTCGGACAGCACAAAGCAGCGCAGACGCTGGGGCCTCTACCCAGTTTGCTAAATTGAAGAGGGCAGCCAGGCTCAGCCAGGCAGCAGGCTCCACATAGTTGCTGCCCTCCCTGGACTCCACAGAGCAGGCCCTCAGCCTTTCTCAAAAGCCAGCTGTAAACCGGGCCACCTGGTTCAAAGTATTAACCTCCCTTAGCTCCCCAAATGAGAGGGTTTCTTTTCAAGGAGCACCTCCAAGGCACATGTGTGGACGTGTGTGTGCACAGGCTACCTGGGAATATGTTTTCAGCCTGATGAGTCACTAAAGGTCTCAGTCCTCCAACATGCCATTAGTACTAGTTGCTAAAACACCAGTTCAATGAAAAAGGCTTCTAGAATATGAAGTGTTGTGTTCTCCCTGTCCCTGTCCCCAAACCCAAAAGGACCACATACTATATCCTGGGAATCTCTGCCAGGCTTGTCTGTTTATTGCCTTCCATAGAGGGAAAACGCAGGTGAAATAGCCCTTTGTTTTAAACCCAGAGAAGCCAGAAAATGATTATCAATGATCAGTTACAAAGCCAAGGAGCCCAGGGAGTCTGCGATGGATTCCAAGCTGGAGGTGGGAGGCCTGTCTGGGGAAGGGGCTGCTCCTTAAGACCTGTGCTGTCAGAGGCATAGAAACAGGAGGAGGCTGCTACAAAGCAGCCAAAGTGAATGAGCAGGAAGCTTGATGAAATTCAATAGAATCTGGAACGTTTCTAATGAAAACTGGATTTTCTTATCTTCTCTTCCATAGAGAGTTCCTGATTAGTAGTTCAGAGCTCGGAGGAATTAACCATATATCACTTTAAATGTTTATTTTATGTCCAGCTTATTCTAACATTTTTATTCATCTTAATGAGAAGTAATTGGGCTTCCTATTGCAGTGTTTCATTTAAAAAGGGGGAATATTAATAAGGAATGAAAGCATGCTAAAATCCATAACTATCTTGCAGGCTTTTACCATGCTTATATCTATCCCAGAAGTCACTATTTTAGATTGAAAACAGTATTCAATGCATTTGAACCACATCCTTCCTAGGGCTGGCAACGCTTTTATTGTATGTCATTATGTCTTCTGGGAATTCTGACATTAAAACATATCCTTGGTTCTCACTTAAGCCAATTTTATAGGGCAGGGAAAGAAAAGACAACATTTTGCAATGAAAGCACCTTCTCCCATCTGGCAAAATGGCTTTCTGGACTCTATTGTGACTCATTGTCTAAAAATAGGATGAAGACAAATTGTTATCATTTGCGAAAGCCCATGACAATAATGATAAATGAACAAATTTTTTTGCCCTCTGAAGTCATTGCTTAAGGCTTTCTCTGGGATCAACAATGTTAAACTGGTAAACTTGCCTCATCTGCATCTGCAGAAGGTTTACAAATGGCTTTGTAAACAATTTTAGCCAGAGCGTTAATCTCCCCTACAGAACTAGGGCTTTGAGATATATGATTGATTTGCAATTTAAAATGACACTGAAACCCCTGAAACAGATATGAAAGAAACTTTCAGTGAATAATGTTTTAGTTGACAAGAAAAGATAAGGCACATCTTTCATCTGATAGTGGGCTGTTTTTGATAAATATTGTTCATAATGGAGAATTTTGGAATCATTAATGTGTGGATAGAACATTACTACTTTTTGACTAGGACTTCAGAAACCAGTTTCTTTTGGCAGTTTTGTTGCATTAGAAAAGAAAAAAAAAATCAAGGAGAGGTTGTTTGGAAACACTCAGAAAATTACTCTGTCATTTAACCTAAGTCCAAACTGGTAAATGACAAGGTGAACTCCCAGAGCAGGATCTGCCCTTCTTGTGATCTCAACAACACAAAGTCCACGATTCCCAAATCCAAGGGAAGGACAATCTTGCTTTTGAGTTCTGTTTTGATGGTGTGGCAGGTCAAATAAAAAGAGGTATACCATGGGGGTAAATATTTAATCCCCCTATCTCTGCACTCTTTTATTCAGGCAGCTCTGTCCCAGCCGGGGGTATTTAGAGCAAGAACCAGACCTTGGAGCATGTCCTTCATAGTGTCTGGAAGAAGCAGAAGAGCTGTGTGGCCAGCAGAGAGAGCCTGTCTGCCCCACCAGGTCATCAGCTTCTTTTTCTGGACCCCTGTTTGGCCCCTGGTCCAGCTAACCCCCACACCCATCCCACAATAATGACACCACCTTGAAGAGTCTGCTCCATTGACATGATCATATTCTACAGCTTAGGCAGAACCAGGGCTGGCATTCCAAGCACACTGTGTAATGGGATGGCTCTGGTCCTCACACCTATATCCCAATTGCTCTGCCAGTGCTCTCCTTCATCCTACTCTGTGGGCAGTGCCCTGCTCAGCTGTTCTTCTCTTGAAGATTATTTTTATTTTTCTATTCTTTTTTCTAAGAGAGTGGTACTCTCTACAGAGTCTTCATGCCATAATACACCCCAGTCTCAGTCAGCCAGCTAAGACCATGGGCATGCACATATAAGTCCGGCATGTACAAGGAAACCTCAGGACGTGAACCTAGGACCTTTCCCTGTGGTCTCAGCATCACAAAACATTACACTACAGCTGTGCCATCTCAGCTGGCCTATGGCCATCTTAAGTTGCCCAGAGGAACATCTCTGTCAGCCTCCATGGTGGTTGGCTGACAACTCCACTCCTTCCAGCAGGGCCTGGGCCATAGCTTGGTCTCATAAAGCATCATGCATATCAGAGCATTACAAAACATGATGTGAGTAAAACAGTGAAGGCGATGGCCCAATGGGCAGCATTCTGGGATTCTGCTGCCTGTCTGAGATGTTTGGATTCAAGCCTTAGGTGTGGGTCAGTGTGATACTCTTAGCCTCATTGAAATAATTTCATCATATTTCATTTCATTTAGCATCCTGCTAGTGGTCAGGCAACAGGAGACCTACTGTGTGCCAGGAGCTGTTGTAGATGCTGGAAATAGAGAGGTGAACCAACCAGACACAGTCCTCTGTCCTCACTGTCAATCGTCACCTTGATGAGGACCATAATGTGGGTATCAGAGTTTGGTGTGTTTATTGTAAACCTTCGACCTTCTGGGCTCTGTGGATCACTTTTCTGCTTTAAGACCTTCCATGGCTCCTATGCAAAGTAAGTTTAAAACATCTGAGACAGATTTTCTAAGCTCTCTCTACTTGACTTCTGTCTACCCTAACAGTCTCGTATCCAATGTGCAGGATATTTGATAATCTTGGGTTTCATGGTGCCCCCAAACTGAACTTAACCCCTACCTACCAAAGTGTGGCTGACCCCAGCATTAGTGTCAGCGGGTTTGGGGGTGAATATCTTTCCTTCCTTCTTTAGCAATGGACAAGAACTCAACCTTCCTTCTCTGAAGAGGTCTGTTTGATCCTGAGTGAAGAACCCATGGCCTGACCACAATCTGATCCTCTTCCTTATCACCCATCTAATAAGCAGTCCTCAAGGGGCATAGCTCTTAAGTGACCAGTTTTCATGGGACCCCACAGATCAGCCCTAGTGTACGCCTCATGGCTCTACTACACTGACGTAGTCCTTCCTTAAGGTGGTCCTCATCAAGGATTAGCCCAGTGAAGTGTGGGCAGTTTGTGAGCTTGGAGGTGAGGCTCTGGGCCCAGCTGACTCGTAAGGTAGCATGTTCATCTGCAATGCCTTTCTACCTTCTTGAAAGAGGCATGGTGGCAGTAGATGCAGCTCCCACGTCCGGCCGTCTCGTCCCCTGGTCAGCATTTCCCCTGCAGCTCCCTTCTCTGCTCTTTTCTCTTCTCCTTTGGTCTGGGAAGCAATCTCATGTTTTGTGCTCTGTCTGTGCTCCAGGAAGGACACAGTGCCCAGAATGTCTAGAAGCCCCCAGAGAGCTAGGATATAGTAGAGGCATTACTTGTCAGGGAGGTGCTGGTGCCACTGAGTGGGGCTCAGTGGGACCTCCCTGTGACCTCCAAGGAAACTGGAGGGACAGCAGTGAGTGCAGATGAATCCATGCCTTAGAGTAGTGCCCAAGTGTTCCTAGAGGCCTCTTTCACCAGACCGGCCTGTGGTCACTAGTGGCGTAACTGAGCTGGGAGAAGTACATGGTTTTTACCAGGCTCTGTTACTTACTCTCAACTGAGGAAGGGCAGAGCTGCTCTTGGGAGCCACGGAGGTGCAGGCTTTCATTCCAGAACAGTGAGAGAGGGCGTCTGATATGCTAAAAGCCCAGCTCCTCCTTATGATTCCTTTTAAATAATAAGCAACAGCTCCCCCAGTCCCACTTTAACACTAAGTGCACACTGTATAAATTGCTTTGATAACCATATTCATCCCCTACCTTATGTTTTGAAGTATTCCAACTTGCTTTCGTTTTATTAATGTATTTCTTTTATCTTTCATCTGAATAGTGTTCTCTATGTAAAGTGACCAAATGTGATTAATGATGAATAGATTAAGATAGGACAGGGTGTTTGAAAAATGACTTAAGGACTGCATGTAAGTCACTGGCTAGAGTCCCAAAATGCAAATTCTGCTTAAGTTAATGACTGGAAAATCATGATGGCCCAAATGCAGGAGCTTTTGCATTATTTAAAATTGCTTGATAAACAATAAATAATTCGTATTTTATGTTAGAACGAGTTAATTATTTCTTAATGATCTCTATCGGCATTACCATCCCGGTGTCAAAAGTTTCAGTGTGATTGACACGTAAGCACCCTATGTGATGCCTGGCCATCCCGCCCCAGTAAGTTACACTTCACTTTACAAATAGCGCAGGAGTGTTCACGTCCCATTAGAGGTCGGCACTTTATTAAAACGTCTGGAATAATCTAGTTTGCAGGAGGCTTCTGTCCCTGAGAAGAGTCTGTGCATTCTCCTGGATGGGGTTTTAGGAAGGGAAATTGTTTTTATGCCTTTGCCCGCCTTCCCCTAACAAACGAGCCTTATCATCCGAGAAGCTGTGTGCTCTCACTCACCCTCTCAGGAGCTGGGGAGCTTTATGAAAAATAAATTAATAATGCATACTAAATTACATCTGCAAGAGACATTTAGGTGTATATTGCAGTCTTCAAAGATGATTAGATTTACGTTTTATTCAAGGGGACTTGTCACCCAGTCTTCCAGGCAGGTCTTGAACCACAGGCTGGCTAGAGAGGCCCTGGGCGCCACTGGTGGTCTTCTGTGGTGACTCCCACCCCATGGCCAGGGCTACAGACTGCCAGGTGCAGTGCTAAGGCAGCTACCTGGGGAACCTGAGGCTGAAGGTGACTGGACTTGTTCATCTCAGGAGAACGCCTGAGGCATCTGTGGGAAAGGGCCCATCAGCCTGTACTGTGTGATATACCCGAGGTACTTAACACTGAGAGGGAAAAAAAAAAAAAAAAAAAACACCCTTCCAAGTTTTGTTTTGTTTTGTTTCGCTTTGCAGTTTTGTTTTGTTAAACCACAAAGAAGAGAGAAATATAGTAACATCGATTGTTAAATCCTTGTGCCTGCTCCACGGTGTCCGCACACGAAACACGCTGCCTTTGTAGCGGAAGGAGAGTCGGTATTTATCAGGGTTCAGAGCCAGTTCAGCCACACACTTGACAAATTATTTGTGGAATTGTTGTATTCATAGTCACTTAAATAAGAATCTGTCAACACGAAGGCTGAGCTTTGTTGCAGCGGGTCCCCTGGTTTTTCCTGCATACCCAGAGAATGATGGATTGGGAGTGATGCAAATTCACTACCATTTTATATGCTGGTGCCTTCCTCAGAGACAGGGAACATAGCTCAGGATCATCTTGTAAAAGGCCGTAACTGTAAGGCCTGCTTCTCTGTTGGAAGTCTTGCCTTTTATTCTTCCTCCTTCTTCTTTTATTTATTTTTTTTTCCTTCCCTTCAATAGGACTTTAGGACAGGCAAATGGAATTCAAATATTTTCCTCATGTCTTATTTTGGAAAGTGCCCCTCAAAGCAGGTGTGCACACTGGCTTTTTCGGCTAACTTGTACATATGCTTAGCCATGCTCCATAATTAAAACACATTGATAAATAGAATGATTTGGTTTTATGGCAACTTAAAAGTTAATAACCCTTAACAGGATGGAAAGTCTTAACTATGGAAGAGAAAGTGAGAAAATCTAGGGTCTGGGAGGGCCAGGGAGCAGGGACATGTGTTTTAGTCAGTTCTCACATCCTGTAAGACTTCTGCTCAGGAGAAAAGGGTACTCTCCCCACTCTGGAAGGAGGGATGCATTCATTGGGCTCTCACTGCCCTTCCATACTGCTAGGAACATGGGTCTCTCCAGGCCTGCCTTCCCAGGATTCTAAGGCTTGAAAGGACAATGTCCGTTTGGGGGATTCCAGATTTGGAGTGGCTATTTCAGGTCTATCAGGAAATTCTTCTGTTGGCGAGAGTAAAGCCTGTGAAGTGTCCTTCTGTTCCCTGGATTAGACAGAGGTCGTCTCATGAGAGTGAGAGTACTGGGGACAGACTCGTTCCATTGAGCTCTCCCTGGAATGATTTTTTTGCAGTCCGACCACAAGAGCCTTTTGGTTCCTGGCATCTTTGAGAGCAGCCTAGGAGTCCAGCCTTGGTTCTGGCAGCAACCCCATGTGAGCTTGGGTATGTCCTTTAACCTCTGGAAGGCAGGGTAGACTCAGAGGCTGGCCCAACCACATTTAGAGACCTTTGGATGTGCGAATCCTCTAAATCCATTGATCCTAAACTCTTAACTCAGGAATAGCAGCTAGAAAGTAACCCCCACGTGTGAGGCTCAGAGAGGAACAAGGATCGCTTCCTGTCATTTCTCTTCCATTAGAAGCTTTGCAGAAGTACCATTTTGTCCAAAAATGTATTTCTTAAGCCCCAATGATTTGCATGTTGAAATAGTACATCCATGGCCCCCATTTCATAAAACTGCTGGAAAGCAGTAAGAAAAAAAGAGAAAAACCCAATGCAAAAACAAAATCCCACGTTATATAACACGTCCCCTCAATACCACTGAAAAATATATGTAATATTTTGAAATCACTGACTAATTATTTCTAATCATTCCATAATAATTTATGGAGACACTCGCTCCTTTGGACGTGTTCCTGTTTTGATCTAAATGTATTCCCGAACACGCTGTCAAACCTCCCAGTTTGGCAACTGATTTGGTTTTGCTGAATTTCTTTCGTGTGTCCAGATCTCTTGCCAATGAGGCTGTGGAACATATTTTGACAGCTTTGTCGCTAAGTTTGTTGCTACTTGTGTCTGGAACGGGTATCAAATTTCAGAAATTAATCTGTTTGTTTCCTCCCTGTTCACGCTGTTTGGAGAATGCTATTGGTTTGCCTGGAGCTGCTCCCATAGGCAAGGCGGGGTCATCCTTGTTTGCGTTGCCAACCAGTCAGCTTTGGGTGACCAGTTGTACCAATTGCTTGTCAGAAATGCTTGTGTCCTGTGCTTGGATGTTTGGCATCTAGAAGTAGGGAGAAAATGTGACCATTCTACACCAGGATATCCATAAGAAGCCAGGCTTTACTCAACAACAGTCTAGAAATCACGAGAATATTGATGTTGGACTGGGTGTGGCTGACCCAAAAATGATTTTTGTCCAGATAACAGACTTGACTTTAAGATTTGATGAATTACATCTTGAGATAAAACAGAAGCCTGTGTTCTCATTTCTCTTGCTGCATTTTTCTCCTCGTCTTACTAGGTACTGGTGTTCTTTGGTAAGACCTTAAAGAAGCTCCTAGAATAAGAACTGTCAGTGGGTGGCCCTGGTTCAGCAACATCAACATCAACCTGCAAACTTATTACAAATGCGTATTTTCAGACTCCTCTTATCCTGTGTCCCTTTCAGGGATGTACTACATTCTGAGAGTGGGGTTTGGCAATCTGTGCTTTAATAAGCCCACCAGATGATTTCGATGCTCGCCAAGATTTGAAATCACCCATCTAGATTGTTATATTGTCTCGTCAAGTGTCATGAGTTTTCTTTCTGATCTTAGATTCCTGCGGCCCACTTACATGGTATATTGTCTGTCTTTGATCACTGATACATGTATTTAATCTACTCATTAAAACGAAAAAGGATTGAAGGTCACACTGGCATGTATGTGTAAACCCCTGTGCTGGGCAATGAGGAACCCAAAGTGGTAAAAACACCTGCTGAACTTCAAGAACCTGATGGTGGGATGGAGCAGAGAGTTCAAGTACCCAGCCATTTTGGTCCTGTTAAGTAAGTACAGGGTAATGTAGGGGTTCAGAAAATGAGCATAAACCAAGCTGATAGGAAGACAAAGTAGCAAGAGAAAGTAACGTCTGGATTGAGAGCTTCAGATCTGGTGAAGTAGAAGGAGTAAGAGTTCAGAATAGAGGAACTAGCTTGTACCAAGACCTGAGACAGGAACTATTCCAGGAACATTAAAGTAGTTCAGATGCGGACTGATAGAAGAGTGGAAAATGATGAAGATGGAGAGAGAGAAATGGGTTAGACTTTATGAGTCCAGCTCAGGGCTTGGAGGTCACTGAAGATTTTAAGCATGGGGGACAAAAATGAATTCATGCCTCAGTATCTACCACGGTGACTACAGCATGGAACATGACTCAGAAGGAGAAGAGCTAGGGCAAGGAGACTGAATAGAGGGTGCAGTGAGTGATCCATTCATTTAATCAAGAAGTATCCTCTGAGCACCCACGGAGGCAACACAGCCTAAGATTAAGAAACCAGCCTCTGGGGTCAGATGGAGCAGACCTAGTTTCCAATTCTGGCTCTGGAACTTACTAGATATGGGACCTTGGGCAAAGTTTCCCTGAGCCTCATTCTCCTCACATGTAAATGATGATAATAATAATATCCACCCCAGAGAATCATGTGCTATTATGCATATAAGATATTTATCACAAGTGCCAGCACACCAGTGTCCAATATAAGAAACCATACCATTCTTACCATTGTTATTACTATTCTGCATTTTGCACTTTGTCAGGAACTTAGGCTACAGAGGCGAGTAAGACATATACCGTCTTCTGAATGCATGGTGCAGTGAGTGAGAGCTGGATGATGGCTTGGTGTACATCTATGGTTGAGGATGGAGAGAAGAAGACAAATTTACTGAATATTAAGAGTATTATGGTGGTATGTGGGTGGAGCAATAATGATCAGGAAGAATTTGAAAGTGTCTCCCAGGTTTGTGATTTGAAGTCTATATGATTAAGCTCTGCTCTAGGACTGGGAACAAGGAGGAGAAGAAGAGGTTCGGGAGGGAGTGGGAAGTGATAAACTTTGTGTTGTTATTCTTGTGGAACTTGCAGAAGTCAGATTCTGTGTTGGAACACGTGCCAAAGGACTGGACTACTGGGCACGTGCATGCACTGTTCTCAGCAGGGTTTAAGGCTCTTGCTGAGAACATGACATGCTTCCATGCATATCCTGAGAATCCCTAGCTGAGCAGTTCTCCACGCTGAGTTCATTTTTGTTTTAGTTTTTCCATAGGATGCATGTACACGCTGGAGATAAATAGGAATAGACAGAGAGAAAGAAAGTTAGAAATCACTCCCCAGGGGTTATGGTCATGCTGCAATCGCTTCTTCTCTATTCTCCTCTCCAGATTTTGGGCACACATGCACAAGTCCCCAGTGTGATTTTTCAGTCTGCCAGGTCTGTGACTTGAAACACAGTTGGCTATGTGGGAATGCAGCACCTATACCACCATGCCACATGCTGGCGCTGCTCTGAGCTCGTCTCACTCTGCCTTCATCGTACTTGGTTGTACACATGGTGTCTTATGTCCAGGAGCTTCTCTGTCCTCGGAGTGTTTCTTACAGTCCTTTTCATGATTCCCTGGCAGGGAAGACCCCCTGTTCCTTCCAACTCTCACAGAACTCCAGTATAACACCACCACAAAAAAAAAGGACACGTAGGCACATTTGGTCTCTTCTACAATCTCCCAGATGACACCAGGCTTGCTGAAATCCTCCAGTGATATAAAACTCACATTTCTATCTAAAAAAAAAAAATAGTTCTGACTTTGGGAAAGTCCTTTGTCTTCTCTCTCATACTAAACCTGAATCTAACTCCCCATAGCTTTCATCAGGTGACCTATTTTTGCCTGTCCAAACCACATAAAGAAAAGTTGATAATCCTGTGATCATCCTTCTAATGATGATGGGGTAGGATGAGGGAGCTGAAGGAAATGGAGAAGCAGAGAGGAGGCGAAGACATGGGAGAGGGGGTGGGCTAAGTCTCACCCATCTTTTAAGGTCCAGCTAAAGCCTCAGCTCTCAGGGATCTTCTTTCATTGCATCAACCTTCACCGACCTCCCCCTCCCCTGAGCTCCTTGATCATCCATTACATAAAACAATTTTGCACTTGATTTATTGCCAATATTGAAACTTATCTCTCTAAATAGATTATAAGTTCCTGAAGGACAGGGATAGTGTCTTCTATAAATTTTCTATCCGTCACTGTGCCCAGGAGGGTATTGTGCTCTATTGAGCAATCAATAAATATTTGTTGATGGATTGTCATTTTTCTCCTCTAAGAATATTGGGGAGAGATGGCATCAGTTTGAGGGGCATAGTTGAGAAATTTCTGTTAGGAATGGCCCCCAAGAGAGTGGGGAAAACAGGACTCACTCCAAAGGGATGCTGGGAATGATAGGTGAGCAAAGCCAGGCACAGGGCCCAGCCTGCAGTAAGCCCTTCATGCTGATTAGTGGCTCTTGTCATGAGGGAGTCAAGAAAAAGTGTCCTGTCCTACAGGAGCACAGACACATCGTCTCCTGAACAAATTAGAGGCATGGGGACCATCAGTTAGCGTAATGGCTATGTCGCTGGACTCCCATGTAGTCGACCGTGGTTCGCATCCCGGACCCAGTGGCTTAAAACTCATGCCGGGCGCGTGTGCGTGTGTGCCCAAGATCCCGAGAGGAGAATGGAGGAGAAGGGATTGCAGTGTGGCCATTTCCCCCCTGGGGGGTGATTTCTCACTTTCTGTCTCTCTGTCTCTCTCTGTCTGGCAAGCGCACACACCCTATGGCAAAAACCTCTCCAAAATAAACCCCAAAAAAATAGAGGCACGTATGTCTAAATAAGCTTCCTAGGAGACATGTATCTGTAGTGCCCAAAGAATGTGGGGGTCTGAGAAAAGAATTCTGTTTTGAGAGGAGGTGAAGAACTAATGGCGATGTTCAGGAAGGTAAGTTGTAAGATGAAAGTCCACTTACTACATTCTCCTACACTGAGCATCTATTATATTTAAGATGCTCCTCTCTTGGTGCTATTGGTCTTATTGGAGAAACTGAAGGTCAGTCTGGTCAAAACAACTCTGCTTGTCTCTGTCCCCGGCAGGTTACTGCTCCAGGTGAGGACTTTAGGGAATCAGGAGTCCAGAGGCCCTTCTTCATTATCATGATCTTGAGTAGACAGTTATAGCTCAGAGCTTGGTGAGAGGGACATCTGAGGGGTAGGTTTGACATTTGATGGATTAGATTCTGGCAGATAAAATGCTCAGTAGTTTGGGTGGGGAAGCAAAGGAAGAAGGGAGAAGGCAGTAGGGAGCATTAGTGCAAGTCTGGTGTCATCTAGGTGCAGCTACAGTTTGCCATGTCACAAGCCAAGCATTCCCATCACACCCCATGTCAGAGTGCAGAGCCACCTTGAGACAAACCAGCACCCACAGAGGATGGGCACCCTGTGGACTCAAAGACCAAAGACAAGAGTCAGAGATTTAGGTACCTTTGAGGGGCAGGAAGGTGACAGGAAATAAGGAAGGAGGAAGAATGGTAGACAAGGGAGGTAGAGAACATAGCCCACCCAACGGGGGCAGCTATGACTTGGTTTCAGATAGAGAAGTTCCAGTGGGCCAGAGAGTCCTGTTTTTCAGGAGAAAACTAGAAACTAGAGCTTTATGTAACATCTCTAAGTCTTTAAAGGTTGGAACTAATTCATATACTTTTAAAAATCCTGATGAGCCAAACAGAACATTCCAGTGGTACTGGGTTTGTGATAGCAGAGTACTGTGGCTGAGACACACTGGGGAGGTAGCCTCTCCATGAGAACTTTGTGAGAGGACAATCAGACTCAGGATTCCCTCTGGCTTAGATGCTCTTAGAAAGGTGACCTGAGGCAGACAAGCTCTAAAGGGCCATACTGTAGCTTCCTTCTCTCATTCTCTTATGAAGCAGCCTGTCTTCTTAAATCCAGGATGGGATGGATGTGAGTGGCAGGTTTTATTGAAAGCCTCAGGCCCCTGGAGATCAGTGCAATTTAGAGTCATGAAAGGTGGAAGGCCTGGCTGAGGAGGGGTGTGGCCCAGGAGAGCAGGGATGGCTTGAGCCCAGGCCAGCAGCACAAAGAGAGGTGGCCTTGAAGCCCTTGCTTATATTTGTGAAACCAGCACAGAGCTGGAGTTCCCTCTTCATGGTGTGCTGCCCACTTGGGGGTCTTTTGATAGCCTTTTCTTTGCAGGGCAGGAAGGCCACTTATGTGTTTTATAAAATGTAATAATGTCATTGGCTTCCCCCTGGTTTCCTGTTGATTGACTTTTATAGCTTGCAAACATTATGCTAGATTGGTAAATTGCAATAAATTTAATCAAGAATTATTTTATTCAGCCTACTAATGAGAAATAATAGCATATGTATCAATTAGACCTGTCAATTTGTGTGAAGAAATAGATTTACAAAGGGATAGTAAGCAAAAAAATATATATATCATTGGTATCAATTCACTTCATTATTTTTAATTTGCTGTGAATATTGAGTGTTTCTAACATAAAATCATTCCTCAATTAAAATAAAACAGCTGTACTGCTCTCGGCTCCTCATCCCTTGTTTTTGCTTACAGATTAGCAGTTGTCATTGGTTTCAGTCTGTTGTCATCTCATTAATTTGCACCCATAAATGGGTAAAAAAGTACTCTCAACTGTCAGGGAAAAATGTAACAGAACAAAATGATTTTCTCATGTTTTGAGGAAACAGCAAGGTTACTGCAGCAACAAAGGGGTGGAAGGTGTAGGGATGGAGCCTGGAAAAGCCAGGCCCTGTCCCACTCACATGGATTCTTTATTTTTCTTTTTTGGAGAGGTTTTTGCTATAGGGCGCGTGCGCTCGCCAGACAGACAGAGAGAAACATAGAGACAGAAAGCGAGAAATCACCCCCCAGGGGGGATGGTCACGCTGCAATCCCTTCTCCTCCATTCTCCTCTCAGGATCTTGGGCATGCACACACACGGGCCCGTTGTGAGTTTTAAGCCACTGGGTCCAGGAAGCGAACTGCGGTCGACTACGTGGGAGTCCAGCGACATAGCCATTACGCTAACTGCTGGTTCCCTCACATGGATTCTTGATCATTCTCCAGCACAGTCTTTCTCAGGACCCTTGACTATACATATCTGTGATTAATTATGTGAAAAAATGGTCATAAGCTTGGGCCTGTCCCATCCCCAATGTTACTCTGACATTCTTTACACTAAGAAGTGGAATCTCTCTGTACCTCATGGACTCAAGCTACTCACGTGACTTCCATTGGCCAATAGGATGCAGCAAAAGAAACAATGTGCATTTCTGAGCCTACACTTCAGAAGGCCTTGCATGCCTCTGTCCTGTTTCTTTTGAAACCCTGTGAACCTCTTATCACCAAAACCAGGCCAGCTTGTTGGAGGATGAGAAACCATGTGATGTGAATCAACTTGCATCTTTAGATTGAAAGTAGCACCTACGTATACACACAGCATGGCCACGCTGCCTGAGGTCAGAGATACATCTCCTCTGCACGCACACTACCAAGTATACAATTGTCTACTTCACATTTGATCACCTAAAGGCCCTGGGGTGGCCAACAACCTACAGGCCTGGGTGGAAAGGGAGCCAGATCTGTTATGACTTTGGATCAGAAGTCAAAGGGGTTTGACTCAACTTCCATCCGTATTTACTCATAGTTGTACACAGATGTTGACAGGAATGTCACACTGACTTTTTTCTCTTTATTTTGCCAGAGGATGCATGCACTCTCTAGAGAGTGGCAGAAAGACAGAGAGGGAGAGGGAAAAAAAAAAGCATCCCCCCTGAAAAACGGGATGCTGCACTTTTTGTGTTAAAGATCTTAATTTTTAAGAAGTTAATATTTAAAATATATCATAATCTATAAACCTTATCTTTCTATTTCTTTAGTTTTGGCTGTAAGCAAAGTCTAAAAGGCTATGAGTGTCTTGATGAGGGCTTAAATGGGTGACATTAGCTCTGTACCTCTATTTTATCTTCAGAAATAGGGATAATCTTTGCCTGCCAGCTTCTCAGGGATGCTGCTTGGAGGGCTTGGATCACCAAACTGGAAGGTGTTTGGGGGTATAAAGAACTCTGCTCCGGAGCCAGCAGGTGGCATGGCAGTTAAAGGCGCTGGACTCCCACATGGCTGACTGAGGCTCAAGTCTCTGATCTGGTGGCCTGCTTTCTCACTTCCAACCGTCTCATCTCTCTCTGACTTTTTCTGGTGAGTGCATGTGCCCTACAGCAAATTTAAATAATAATAATTTTAAAAAATAAATAATTCTTTTTTTGTTTGAGAGGTTTTTGCTACAGGGCGTGTGCGCTCACCAGACAGAGAGAGACAGAGAGACAGAAAGTGAGAAATCACCCCCCAGGAGGGAGGGCCATGTCACAATCCCTTCTCCTCCATTCTCCTCTCAGGATCTTGGGCACGCATGCACACGCACCCAGTGTGAGTTTTAAGCCACCAGGTCCAGGACTCAAACCGCAGTCGACTAGATGGGAGTCCAGCAACACAGCCATTATGCTAACTGCTGGTCCCAAAATTAAATAAATAATTACTTTTAAAAATTTTACCAAAGAACTCAGCTCCATCAGAGTCTTCTGGTTCCAAACATTGGGCCATTGGTTGTAGGTCTCCAGGCCTGTCCTTACCTGCTCTGCACATGCAGCGCCCATAGCACAGTACTTGGGAATGGGATATGCTTTGTCAGTGGTGATTGTCATGGGTGGGCTTCTTTCCTGCATTGACCTGGCTACGATGCAGATGTGTTTACTCAAACCCCAGGAGTGGAGATCAGTGGGACTGGACAGGGACCACAGTGTCTCCCATCCCCTGGGCTGCCCTGAAGGCTGTGTGACTCCACCCCCCCTGCTTCACTTGCCAGCCCATCAGGAGCTGACCTCTCCTTGGCATGAGGGGTCCAATCAGATCGTGGACCATGTTGTCATGGATGCAAGCTTTTTCTATTCTAGTCTATTTCCACATATGAATACCAGACGTTGGCTGTGGCCATCATGCTCTGAGAGAGGTAAAAGGACTTAGGTGTGGAAGAACTGATCAGCATCTCCACCAGTCACCTCCTGCCTGCTGGGGACCCTTCTCACCCCTGGTGTGGTGTTAGTAGCCCACAAGGCCAGGAAGATGAGACACTGACAGGGCAACTGTTCGCACCTGCCTCACCTCTTTAGAGCAGAGGGAAAGTCATTGGTTTCAAATAAGCCTCTTCATTTTGGGGACATGCCATCTTTTGGTTGCTGTGGGATTGAGTTAGAAACATTTCAGGAATGGGGATGAAAATATTAGGCACAATTTACGTGATGTCAAACCTCTGAATAAAACCTTGGAATTAAACAGAGTAGCTCCATCAAAGGGGTACATGTTACTGATCAGCTGCTGGGATGTCTGGCTGCTTTCTGTGTGGTCCCCTGGGATGTCTGAAGTGGGGCTGGTGTCTCCAGTGCTTTAGTGGGAAGTGAGAAATGGAAATCTGGGAGAGTTTAGACTTGGTACCTAGCCAATCCTGGTAATTTAGGAACCCAAACTCTACTCTTCATGGAGCTATTAGCTCTCAATATTATGGAAGAAGCTTTTCTATTCCAGACAAATGAGAAATGAACACTCCCTCCTAATGGTGGGTAATAACTCAACATCATTCTCTGAAGATCTATGGGCCAGCCCCCTGCCAGTCTCCCTTAGAAAACGGCTGACATGTGGATGTTTTATCCTCAGCACCTCCTTCTCTAGCACATCTTCATAAAAGTTCTATATAAAACAGAGTGATAAAGGAGATTAATACTTTTATTTCACACACGTGCCGAACTTCATCTTTTCATCTGGAATTACCCAGTTGGCGGATCTACACCATCTGAATTAATTAATCTCATCCTTGTTGACCCACCAATCTGCTTGCATCATCACAGACAAGACCTCTGCTTCCCAAAGAGAAAATCTTTTATACAAACAAATGCAATGACATTGACTATCTGGAAAGCTGAATAGATTTGGGAATAGATCCTTCCCTGAAACTCTTCTTCACACTTCTCCAAAGAAAATGACTGTGTTTCTCTAACAAATTTGAATCATGATGATCTGAGACTGTGATCTCAGCATTTAGTCAGTAATACCTTATGTGAATTTAAGCTGTCTTTTCTTTTTTCTTCTCTTTTCTTTTCTCTCTTTCTTTCCTTCCTTCTTTTCTTTTTCTTTCTTTTCTTTCTTTCCTTCCTTCCTTCCTTCCTTCCTTCCTTCCTTCCTTCCTTCCTTCCTTCCTTCCTTCCTTCCTTCCTTCCTTCCTTCTTTCTTTCTTTCTTTCTTTCTTTCTTTCTTTCTTTCTTTCTTCTTTCTTTTTCTTTCAGCTTTTCACCATAGCTCTGTGCGCTTACTGGAGAGAGACAGTGAGAGAGAAAGTGAGAATCACCTCCCCAAGAGAGGATGGTCAAGCCACAATCCCTTCTCTGTTCTCCTCTTAGGATTTTGGGCACACATGCACACATACCCAGTGTGATTTTCAAACCATCAGGTCCAGGATTTGAACCATGTTTGGCCACATGGGAGTCTAGAGCCTTAACCACCATGCCATCTACTAGTCTCTTGAGCTATCTCTTTCTGCGCAGCAAAGACATTTACAGAAATTTTCCCTGGACCTATTGGCTGGGAGGGAATAAATGCTCCTTGGGAGTCCTTTGTATTATGTGGTCTCATCTGATTAGCATTCTACTTTTTCATTTTGGACATTTATAAGCCCTTATTGAAAGACCTCCTTCAAGGTGGGGAGACAGTATTGGACCTAGGGAGGAATGAGGGTGAACTCCGTAGCTTGGAGCTCTGATGGTGCATCTACACTCGTGGTTGGGAAAAGATGTCTCACATTGTAGAGATATGTCCCTAGTGAGCCATGTCTTCAAAGGAAGTGCAGTTACTTGTCCTCTGTGAAATGAAATTGAATTCCCCTTGTGACCCCGAGAAGGTTAATCCCAAAAGCAGCACATTCCACAGCCCTCAGAGATCTCTCTAAAAGCAGGCCGCCTCCTTCCCACAGGCCTGTGGGGTCCGAGGAGCTGCAGTGAGCAGTGAGCTTGTGTGACTGGACCAAGTTATGTCCTCAGTCATGTCTCTTTTTGAATTTCCAGGAAGACCAGCCTCATTCAGAAGCTTACTTTTATTTAGCTTCTCCTATCCCAGATACTCTGTCAGGTGTATTTACATAGCATTTACAAACCCTCTGAGGTTGGTAGAGAATGTCCATTTCTATGGAGGAAGAACTAGACTCAGAGAAGCTGAGCCACTTTTCCTTGGTCTCAACAGCAAAGAGTGATGACTGTGGAGGAATCAGCAGCTCGTCTCTGAAACCACAGGCCATGGTGAGCACTTTTGGCCAGGTAAGCAGAGCTAAGCTGTCCGACGTGTCTTGGCTAACTGGCCCAGTGGAAAGAGAGAAATCGGGTGATCAAAATCACAATTTAGCAGTTATTTTTGTTTGTGGCGATATGAAAATAAAAGTTGTGTTTACTTGTGCAAATCTGTTTCATGTTTCGATAGTGGATGTGACTCCTTGTGCAAACTGAAATCCGAAGGTGTTTGGGCAAATCAAGCCTATTGATGGGCAGATCCACAGGAATGAGCTTAATTGAGTCAACTGACACGAATGTTCTTTGGTTTGGGCTGAAGACCGATGCTGGGGACCAAGAGAAGATTCCGTAGGACAGAGGGGCATTCCTGTTCCCCACCCTGCACATGCCTGTGGCAGGGAGGCTGCAGACTGAGGACCAAAGAGTCATCTCTACGAGTAGCACTGTGAAATGCAGGAGCACAAAATGCACTGTTGTCCCACTGGAACACAACTGAGCAAGAGTGAAGTGGAGTGAAGCTTTCTCCCACAGCTCTCAGAGCCTGCACTGCTCTGACCTTGTGAGCACTGTGGAGGTGCAGGGCATCCCCACGGTGGTGATGTCTGGTGAGAAGGGGCTGCACTGGGCAGCCCTTTGAGGTCTGACATATTTGTGGACTCCTTGAAAATCTTCCAATGGATGGGCGGAGACATTGGAAGAGGTCTCAGAGAATGAGAGTTCTGGGCAGCCAGGTCAGGGTCAGTGTCAGCCTAGTTCCAATCCCCCCTTATCAGTCACACTGTAGCCTTGTGCAAGACAGACCTAGAGCGTCTATATTGCACAGGAACTGTAAAAGACAAATGTGGCCTTTGAAATGACATAGGATTCTAGGAGCTAAGGAAAGAAGAGCACGATGTAGTGACCAAGAGCAGAGGCTGTGCCAAACTGGGTTGGAATCTCACCACTGCTGTTTATTGGGAAACCTTACGCAAACTGTTGAACTTTTCTGTGCTTCTGTTTGCTGGACGTATTGTTGATACTTTGCCTGGTGGGAGAGTTGTGGGAATAAAATGTGGTTACCTGGGGAAAGCCATAAGAGAAATGCAAGGTCCACCATGAGGTGCATGCATTCCACAATCACTATTATTTTTGTTATGAAAAACAAAATCCTTGGGATCAGCAGGTGGCATGGTGGTTAAGGTGTTGGACTCCCACACGGTCAGCTATGATCTGAGTCCCGGGCCTGGTGGCTTACTTTCTCACTTTCCCCCTTTCTCTCTCTCTCTCTCTCTCTCTCTCTCTCTCTCTCTCTCTCTCTCTCTATTTTTTTCTCTCATGAGTGCATGTGCCCTATAGCAAATTAAAAAATGATAATAAATAAATAAAATTTAAAAGCAGAATAAAACAACAACAACTACTGATTTGAGAGGTTGAAGAGAGCATGCTAAAGCATACAGTTGCTCACATTCACACATATAGAACACTTCCCTGATCTAAGTTATTGTAACTTTAGCTGGTTAATGTAACCTTAGCTGGTTAATGTTTCTTAACTGCCCAACCCTGCAGAGCAGTGTTAAGCACTGTGCATAGGGAACAAGATCCCACATCGCTGACTGTAGTTTGAATCCCAACCCTGGCAACTTGAAAAACACACTGGGCATGTGTGTGCATGCCCCAATTCCCTACAGGATGGAAAAATGGAGGAGAATGGATGGTAGTATGATCATGACCCCACTGAAGGATTCTCTCTCTTTCTCTCTGTGGAGAGAATTAAGGAAAAAAATTGTATCTTTGAGCCTGCGAGCCCAGTTAACTCTGTGGTCATCCTGACTGAGTTTTGTCACAATTAGAAACAGACTTAATATATTTATAAATAAATAAATAGAAAGTATATAGTAAATAATAACTTTGCAAAATAATTAACGATCTGAAATATGCTTTTACTTGCCAGAGAATGTGTGCTTATCAGAGAGAGACAGAGAGGGAGAGGAAAATTCATCCCTCCACTGGAGCTTGGCCATACTGCAATCTTTCCATATCTCCATCCTGTTGGGATTTGGGACACACATGCACACGTGTCCAACATGTTTTTCAAGCCTCTGGGATGAGAACCATGTCAGCCCTGTGAGATCTGGCACCCTTAACCACTAAGCCACTGGGCTGACCCCTGAAAATATTTCAATAGCTGGAGAACCTTTACTAACTTCTAAATTTGTTGCAAAAGATCATTATTTTTTGAGTTTTAATCATTTACTCAGTTTACCTTTGGTTATAAAGATATAACATTTCTTTTATTTATAAGTGAAAGTTGTTTTCTGTGGTTTCATGTGCCCTTCTCTCCTGTAAGATTTTCTCCCCCAAATCACTGGTTCTTCCTCTTCTCTGCTGGCACTAGCCCCTAAGGGATTATCAAAAAACGCTAGTGAAGATTTTATTTATTCGGTCTCTATTTTGCCCATCTCTTTCCCTCCAGAATGACAGTCATGCCAATGAAAGTTAATGAAAGGAAGTGGGGTGTGGACAAAAGGAACACTTTAGGTCTCCAGGTGGCTTCCTGGGGTCGAACGGGTGGAGTAAGGCATACAATTGTTGGTAACAGTCTCTTCCGCATACATGCTTATATTTAGATCCATCATCTCAATTAAGAATTATTTATGGGTCACAGCTAACTAGGACCCCTCTGCAAGCCTGACTGGTATGGGAAGGTTCCAGATTTTCTTCCAGAGACCTCCCTGAGTATGCTTGTCACAAATAGGCTTGCTGAGGCTAGGGGTGTATTACCACAGAAAGACTCTACTGGGAGTGCTCTCTCTCTCCCTCTCTCATGCAAAGAAGAAATAAATAAAATTTTAAAAATTGCTCCACTTCATCATGAACTTAGTGGCAGAAAGGTCCCATGAAATGGCCAGCAAGGAGTGTGGTGGTTAAGGTGCTAGACGCCCACCTGACCGACTGTGGTTCGAGTTTCAGGTCTGGCAGTCTGAAAATCACACTGGGCACGTGTATGTGTGTGCCTAAAATCCCAGGAGGAGAATAGAGAAGGGATTCCAGCATGGCCATCCCTCCTTGGGGGGGGGGGGGGGGAGGATTTCTCACTTTCCTTCTCACTGTCTGTCTCTGACTTTCTCTGGCAAATGCATGTGCACCATGAGGAAAAAAGAAAAAAAAAAACTAAATAAGGAAAGAAAGAAGAAGAAAGGTCACGCAAAGCTGGCTTTGCGAAGGGAATGATGGTTTATTTAGCAACTACCCGAGTTGTGATGTAAATTCCTGAGCTGGAAATACGAGGGAGTCTTCAAAAAGTTCATGAAAAATGTATATTATGAAAAAAACTACACATTTCCAATTTTTTTGGCACCAAAATAAAGTCATACTTTAAATTCCATTTTTTTTCCCTACAAACTTTCTGAGGTCCCCTAGGGAAGCGCATTTTTCTCATTGGCAAGTAGCTTTTCCTGTGTAATTGAGGAAAGAAGATGCCAGGGAGGGCTGGGAGCCCCCAGGACACTCTGGTTGCCTGGCCTTGGAATCGTGCACTGGAAATCCAGGGCCCAGCCTCCTTCTTGCTCCTGACAACTCTTCTTGTCTAACACAGCTGGGAAATAGGCTAGAGGGGCACCCCTGGCTCCCCGAGGGCCCTCCGAATTGCCTCCTTCCCAAGTTCTCTTCCTTCTCAATATTTCTCCAAGTGTGTGCTGGAGTCTTTGTCAGATGGTGATGGATAGAGGCAGCGGAAGTGAAGAACAGCGCCCCGTCCTTAATATCTCTTTTCCTTTCTTGGTGGTGAAGAAGCTGCGGGGTATTGAGAAGATCTCAGACCCCACTCTCTGTAAAGCTTCAGGCATGTTTATCACGGTGCCAATAAAACCGGTGCGATTTATGGCTCTGCTTTTTAATTCATTCAATTCTCTGTTCATTGGGAGGTTAATGTTGTTGATCTATTTTCTCTTGAAACAAATAAAAACAATATGTGCTGACACTGGCTTGGACTTTTGACATGGACCAGAGAGGTCAGCATTTAATTTTATATTTATAGACTACACGGACAATATTATCTGTATTAAAAACTGCTCACTCAATCCTTGTCATTTTACAACGCGGGTCAGATGCTCCCATCTCGGTGCTGGTGTTTTGCTTTTAGCTTCCTCTTTTCCTTTTTCCTTCTCGCTACCTCTTCTCACCGTTTCCTCTCCTTTTCTCATTCTTCTTTCATGGCTTGACTTACTTCTCTTTGAGAGATTTTTGGTGCAGGGTGTATGTGTTCACTGGAGAGACAGAGAGACAGTGAGAAATCACCCTCTGGGAAGATGGCCACACCACAATCTCTTCTCTTCCACTCTCCTTAGGATTTTGTGTGCACACACACATGTGGGATCAGTTTCAAGCTGCTGGGTCTGGGACGCGAACCATGGACAATCACATGGGAATCCAGCACTTTAACTACTACACCACTTGCTGGGCCCCTGATGTCTTCTTATTTATGTGTTTGTTGGCCCTGCTCTCTCTGTGACATTGGCTCATCCAATGTCTCTCTCTCTCTTTCTTCTACCCACTCATCTATCTACCCATCTCTTCCTCTCTCTCTTTCGCTCTCACTCTCTCTCTTGTTATCCCCTTTCCCCCCTATTTTCTCCTTTTTTTGTTTTTGTTTTTGTTTTAGTTTTATCCCTCTCTCTTTTTTCCTGGTTCATTCTTTCTCTTTTAACCCCTTCCCACTGTGGAAGCACTGTCACCTGTGCCAAAATCGAGACACTTTTAGATGTGATATTTTGGAGCATCCTTTGGACATTTACTGTGGGGTTGGTGCCTTGGATCTGGGGAGGAGGCAGGGATAAGAGTATTAAGGCAAAATTATTCTGAGTTTTTACGAGAGAACTACCTGTTCTTTTGTTTGTTTTGTTTTGTTTTGTTTTTTTTTTAATTTAATAGGGTACATGTGCTTGTGCTTACCAGAGAGAAAAAGGATAGAACGAAAGTGAGAAAGCATCCTCCCTCCCCAGGGCAGATGGCCATGCCACAATCCCTTCTCCTCTCTTCTCCTTTTGGGATTTTAGGCAGGCGCACACATGCACCTGGCATGTTTTCCAAGCCACTGGATCTGGGGCTTGAACTGCACAGTTGGCCATGTGGGATACAGCTGCCTTTACCACCACACCAATAGCTGGACTGAGAGAACTACCTTTCTCTTTGAGACAGCCTTGGAGTCATTTCTGAGTTTTAATTGCTTCTCCTTAAGGTCTAATGTTCCAGTCTCTACAAGCAGCACTGACCGTGACTTTGCAGTGAAGCAGTTAGAATCAGAGGACATGTCTCTTTCCTGAGCTTCTATCTCCTGTGATTATCCTGTGGAAGTCACCAACCATGATGGGCTACATTGGTGAACATTGGATCTAAACAACGGTTATACTTTGAAAAATGGAAAAGGGGCAGCTGAGAAGCAGTCATGGAAAGAATCCTAGCCCTGCCACCCACCAGTTCTCTAGCTGGAACCAACTGGACAGGCTCGCTTAGGGCTCAGACTCCGTCTCTCTACAGTGAGAATGGTGATGAGCATGTTTGAGACTGGGAGCAGAGATCACAAGCAGCCAATGTCTGCTGCACGTGGTCGGTGTGCAGTCAATCACAGCCAATAATGGTGTGCATTGCTATCTGATTATTCATTTTATACCAATAATTATATAAAGTGGTTCTTTACACAATGACCTGTGAAGATGCAAAGATCAGATACTTTGTTGGAGATGCGTCATTGGGATCCCAAATTTGTTACCTGTTGGTTATGTGAGTCACTTTCTCTATGAGGCCTTGTCTGTGAATGTGGAGTAGAGATCTCCCCAAAAGCTCCATCGCATCATTTGGTGATTGTCACTATCGTCTTAATGCTCTGTGATATATGGGCAAGAATGGTATCTTTCAAATGGGCTTGCTCCAGGGTTGGCCACCAATGGTTGACCTGAGTCTCCACTTCTCCACTGATCAGAACCGGATGGCTGTTGCCTATGGACACCCCTCCCACAGCTCTGTGTCCTCACCTGTGAAATCAGGGTAATGATACTGCTCAGTCCACAGATGACAGGAGGATTAATTAGGCGCTATATTTAAAAGACTTTAGATCCTTGGAGGAAAGTGCAGTGTAACTGATATCTAAGAAGATGAAATATTTAAGCCATAGCCTCCAGGGGCCGTTAATCTTATTGTATTTTCAGCATTTTAGAAATTTTGTATGAAAACATTCTTTAAGAAAGCTTCTCTGCCCAGACAGCTGAGGAAGAAACACTTCCTAAAACAGTACAATAGCTTGGTATTATTCTCCCAACACTGGCCTCCCTTTCCTCAGAGGTCCTGAGCCTACAAAGATGGCAGAAAGGAAAGACTGTCTTTACTCCTCAGACCATCTCTTGGGCTAATATTAATGGAGCAGTGGAGTGGCCTGCAAGAGGGAGGTCTTGAGCCATCAAAATATCCAAGCAGATCCTAAGAGTACAGAAATTTTCATCAAAGCAAATATTTAAAAAAATATATATCTAGTTTTAAGCAATGCCATTTCTTCAACAAAGATCATAATCACACTTTCAGTTTTTTGAGCTGAATGAAATTTAACTTAGATCAACTGTCTTGCTGTAGAGGATGAAACTGAGGCTTCAAGAGATTAGATGAATTTACCAAAGACTTTTTTGGGGGGAATGAAGCTCAGTCCCTGTGCCTCCCTTACATTGAAAGTAAAACAGCTTAAATTTTAGGGACCATATCGACACCTGGACCCTTCCCAAGGCCCTATGCTTATTTTTTGGATTTGTAACGGTGCATTCATTTTCTTAAAACTATGCAAATTTCTAGCGCCATCATACCTAGATCTACCCTGCTCATAAATCTGCTTAAGAAGCTGGAGTGATTTTCACTTTTAGATACATAGTATTCTACTGGTTGTATGTGACAGAAGCCCAGTCGAACTACTCTGAAAGGGAAAGGAAAATTACCAATTCATGTCACTGAAAAGTCTGGGGTACAGATGGCTTCAGGCGTAGCTGGCCCAGGAGCCCAGTAATGCCATCAGAGCTTCATCTCTTTCCATCTCTCGGTTCTGTAGTCTTCCATATTGCTTTCGTTCTCAGGCATGTTTTTTATTTTTTTTTCCCCAGACAGTGGCTAGTTGCTGCCAGCAATTCCTAGTTCCAACCTTCCAGTTTAGTAATCTCCTCAGAAAATAGTGTTTCTTCCCCTGTAAGTCCAGTCCAGTTCCCAGGAACAGATTCTCAGTGGACAATCTTGAAAGGTCCATCTTTGAACTAATGAGCTTAGTGACAAAATGGACTGGTTCTAACTTGTATCTCCCTTCTCAGAGCTGGGTTATAGTGTCAATGCCAGCCAAATCATCTGGACTGGGAAGTGACAAGGGCTGGTTTTCCTGAAAGAAAATCAATGTGGCATTCCTAGAAATAGGGACAATGGACTTTGGGCCAGCTGAGTTCAAAGATGTTCGGTGCTCAAGGTCTTGTGTGCTTTCTTTCTCTTAAGGAAATCCAGCTCTCAACATGCCTCAGCTCCTGTTTTCTGCTCAAATGAGCTAGGTGCTGTGACCTACCTAGATGGATAACCATGGTCAGTCAGGACCGTGCACTTTGTGGGATGCCCCCAGGGACTGAAGATCAGTTCCCCTCCTGAACCCTTCTGTGTCCCCCCCTCCTCCCCCGGCACATGAGCACTGCATAATTTCTTGGAATTTAGACTAAAACCAGGTAAGAATCTCGAATTATTTAATATTAGTCACACAATAAAAATGCAAATTAGACATTTCATTGTTATAGAAAACTGAAGAACGTTGGATTCTTGCACATGTGAGTTTGTGGATCTAGTTTCATACTTTCTATGTGGTCTTTGCCGATTGCAACACCCACGGAAGCCTCTGCTACTTGGGGCTGTTCAGATGAGGTTCCGGAGTCATTTACCTCTTCCTTGAATTAATAGAAAGGATAAACTCCACGAGCAGAGCCCTTAGGACCAGATACCTTGCCTCCACTAAGTCAGGCTCAGGGCTTTATGACTTGCTCAGCACCTTGGGAGATGACAGGACCAGGTTGCAATGCACTGGGCATATTCAGTATAATTGCACCATTGGTTTCCTGAGTGTGACACATCCTGCCTGATTACATTGCATGTTCAAGGAAGTAAGAGTTGGGTGGGGGAGGCTACTGTCTGGTGACCTTTATTTTGGCAGAAAGCTAATAGACATTCCACTCTGCAGAGAGGATGCTCTCCCGGGGAATTCACACACTAATACAGACTTTGCCTCCATCATTGTGTTTAATTGAAAGAAGAGTTACATCAAATTTTTACCTAATGATTTGTACAACAGTCTTACATAATTAAAGGAAAATGATGCAAGTCAATCTGCGATCATTTGCTAATAAAGCCATTTCCTCACCCACCCCCCTCTCAGGCTTGGAGCCGTGGGTAATTGTATGCATGAAACAGAGCAGAGAGGGGACCGCGGAAAGGTTGTCAGTGGTGGGTGGCGAGGGCCTGTGCTTTCTTCCTGGCAGAGGGATGCAGGGAAATCTCACTAGGCTTGTTCTGGGCTGGCTGGGGCCCAGCCATCTACAGCCATCAGTACACAGTTGAGTGTTGAGCGGCCAGCAGATTCTAAGCCTCTTGTCACCTGTCTCCCATGCGTGCATCTTTACCTGCACAGGTGTTCCCTGTCCCACTCCTTACATGGAGAGAACAAGAGGGAGTAGGCCAACGAGTCAGAGGATGGTCTCTTTTTACAGGGAGAATTGGAGTCACTCAAGCCAGTACGCACCCTCTAAGTTACAACTCAGAAACCACCCAGAGTGATGGGTTATTCGGCAGACACAGCCTATTAATACTTTTGAATTGGAATACCTGCTGACACATGCATTCTTTGGTTTGCTTTAGGACCCACAACCCATGAAGGTGACTCCAACAGCCTGACTTGCACACTTAGGTTACTGGTTTGGTCCCTGGAGTTTGCAACCCCTTTGAGCAAAACTGCGAGAGATCATAGACACTGGAAAAATCCTGAGTGCATGTTATTGGTCTTCATAAGAAATCGATGACAAACTCCACCTCTTTCTTGACCTATTGTAACCACCTCCAGGCAGCCTCTCTGATTCTACTGTCTCCTCATCGCACACCACACAATTGTCCTGAACTCAGCTCCCTGCACATTCTTCACTTGTGTTCTAAACAGGTTTCTCAAACCTTGAAAGATGCCTCATTGCCTGTGGGGTAAAAGCCATACTCTTCCAGCTTGCTCACTCCTGGGCTCAACACACCTTTCCAACCTTAACTAAACGCATCTCTCCAGCACCAGGTCTCCAGCCCCTTCTCAACGCCTGCTGGGAGTGCAGAGAGCTCTTGTTGCACCATGTCTCCACCCTGACTCTGTTCCCACAGTAAGGACATATATGCTCCCTCAGCACCTTTACACTCTTCCTGAGAGCAAGGCAAACCACTCTCCTTCTCTCTGAGCCTCTCTGGGGCTTGCAAGAGCTCTGGCTCTCTCAGCTCCAGGTACCCAGCTCACTTCTGCAATTGCAAAATCGCCCTGGGCCTTACCAGGACACTGAGGCAGCCCTCCATACTTTTTCCCTCAGTTTCTGAGACTGGCTGAGGAATCATCCTCCAAGGCAGGAATGGTTTACATCCCTGATTCCACATATGACTTATCTGGAGAGGTGTAAAGAGTCACCCCTTAGAATAGTGGAAGCAGAATTCCTGGGCATGGGACTCAGCATCACATCAGTTTTTTAAAGCCCTCCAAGGTGAAACTAAGGTTGAGAACAAAGTTCACAGTACTCAACCAAAGCCTTGGGACAAACTTAGAAGCTTTTAAAAAATATAAACACCCAGCTTCACTCCAAACTGATAAGATTAGAATTTCTAAAAGTGGCTTTTGGATACAAATTTCTTATTATTTTTAAGAATTAATTTTATTTATTATTATTATTTTTTAATTTGACCAGAGAGAGACGGGGGGAGAGAGAGAAATGAAGAGAGAGAGACAAAGTGAGAAAGCAGGCTGCCAGGTCCAGGACTTGAACCATGGTTGGCCATGTGGGAGTCCAGTGTCTTAACCGTCATGCCATCTTGCCAGCCCCAGACATGAATTTTTTTTTTTTTTGGAGAGGTTTTTCTTTGTGCTATAGGGCGCGTGCGCTCGCCAGACAGAGAGAGACAGAGAGACAGAAAGCGAGAAATCACCCCCTCAGAGGGGATGGCCACGCTGCAATCCCTTCTCCTCCATTCTCCTCTCGGGATCTTGGGCACGCACGCACACACGCCTGGTGTGAGTTTTAAGCCACCGGGTCCGAGACGCGAACCGCGGTCGACTACATGGGAGTCCAGCAACATAGCCATTATGCTAACTGCTGGTCCCCAGACATGAATATTTTTAAACAGCTTCTCAGGTGAGTCTAACGACTGATCTCCAGTAATTTCTGTCCGGGAGCTTCTTCAAGAAGGACTCTAGAAGATCAATGAATATTTTAGTAGAAAGTGACTACTAAAGTGACTAATTTTAGTAGAAAGTGACTAATCCCATGAAACAGTAAGTACACCAGTGTCTTGGTTCCAAGACATTGAAGCTTGATGCGATACACCCTGGGCCCAGGGTAGAGGGCTTGGTTAACAACCCTACCCTCCACATTAAGGAAGCAGAGAACCAGCCCATCCTTGGCTAATCCCATTGGCATTGTGGTCTCAATTTGCAGATGCCCAGACTTCCGGCTGAACTGTCCTCAATTGTGTGGCCAGAGTGGTCCACTTCCTCCAGCTGGCAAGGTGCCTGCATCTGGGCACTAGTGCCTCTCATGGTTCCTATCATGTGCAAGTTGCTGCCTCTCTTTCAGTCCCTGCCAGAACATCCTAGTCCCCGCTGTACAGTAGATATCAGCACAAGTGGGAAGGTAGGCCAGACTGCTCTGGCGTTGGGCTGGATTATGAATAACTCCCTGGAATCCCACTAGAAATGCCCCCTCCCTGTTGGACAGCATTGTGGTTTCCATGGTTACCCACTTACTGTTTAACTGCTTGGTTTAACCATTTTAGTCATTTCACACTCACAAGAGGGGCCCCTGTGGAAGCCAGGGCACTAACTCACAGTCGAGAGTTGAAGTTTATCATCAGCAAATACCAGTCTAGGTCGTAGCTACTATAATTTATTCTGCAGTTTCTCATTAAGCATTTTACAGTTCTCAAACTTTAATAACTTTAGTTATAGGTAAGATAAAAACAATCTTCCTGGTAATGAGCAGAGTATTTCCTTCTCACCGATGATATTAGCTTGGATTGTGTTTTCCAAAGTACACAATTTTCCTTCTCTCATACGGTGGCCATTTCCCCCCGCAGGATCTAAATGATAATGTTTCTAACCATGTAACGCAGTTACCCTAAAATTTAATAGATTTGCTTTTAAATGCCACTTAGATATTGTTTCTATCCTACCTATAACCCAAGTTATTAAAATTTAACAGTAAAAAAGACTTTATGAAGTCCTGGATTACAGCGGAACAGATAAGCAAGTTCCGCCTCGTGCTTAACGAGAGCGAGGGAACATCGCGTGTCATCTTCTGAGAGTTTAGAGGCCGCTTCGGTACCGCTCCTTCAGTTCCGAGCACTCTGGCAGAAGCCTTGCCCCATGATGTTCTAAACTTCCATGAAACTGCTAGAAACTGGAAAAGTGCCATTTCTGCCTATAAATAGTGACAAAGGAGAGATTACTCCTTTGGTGTATATTTTCTCCCCAGGCAACCACCACCCCCCGAATGAGCCTGTTAATTATTTGGCCAGAGAACAAGGACCCACCTAAGTTTTACCCTTTGTTCCTGGAGAAATCCAGGAAAGCAGATGTTTTAGGCCAAGGGTTCAGGCGGCCCCTTTTCTGCGGGCTTCACCAATGCAGTGGTGAGAAGCATGGTGGTGTTTATGCATTTCTATCTGGCATTACACAGTGCTGTGCACAGAGATACTCTTACTACATATCCTTACAGGGGGAGGGGGAGGGGTGTATATTGAATTGGCAGTGACGTTTTATGATGTTTTTTTTTGGAGAGGATTTTGCTATAGGGTGCGTGTGCTCGCCAGAAAGACAGAGAGAGACAGAGAGACAGAATGCGATAAATCACCTCCCAGGGGGGATGGCCACGCCGCAATCCCTTCTCCTCCATTCTCCTCTTGGGATCTTGGGTGCACACGCACATGCTCCCGGCATGAGTTAAAGGCACCAGGTCCAGGACTCGAACTGCCGTCGACTAAATGGGAGTCCAGCGACACAGCCATTAGGCCATCTGCTGGTCTCCGTTTGATGATTGTTAGACACTGTGTGCCCACTTTGAAAAAACGTTACAGAACCCCACAAAGGTATACAAAATGATTATTTGTGAAACAGAAATCAGAGAGCATTACTCCTGTAGATGGCCATGTTTATGTGTGTGTGGTAAACTGATGCTTGTGGCCATGTGTGTGTAAAAGGATTATCTTGCTTATTTTTGGCCATTTGTGAGAGTGTGTGTGCACTTGTGTTTGTGTGTAAGCACACAGGCTGTCAGGAACCTGGCCCGTAGGAAAGACACAGAAGTGCGTGTTTCGTCTCAGGCCGGAGTAACACTTTCAAAAGAGAAATGGGCGAGGCTTACTATAGTTCAGCTGCATCGCCCCATTGGTGCCCTATTCACTGAGTGGCTTCTAACAGAATGATCCAGGATCTGAGAAATGCACCACTGTGTCTTGAAGTGGCTTGGGGCTTGGGGTTTGGGTCATGAGGACAAGGCAAGGCATGGATTTTTCCCCAAAGAGGGTCCCCTGCCAGTTAGGTCAAAAAGAGACAGATCCTGAGACAGGCAGGGGGCCTGGCAGGTAGGTCAAAGAACTCGTTCATCCCTTTGGGGCTCATGTCCGTAGGGTCATGACTCCAAGGAGGCATGCGTACACTTTGTGGCATGTCTGGGGAAGGGCCCTCGGGATACTCTCAAGGTGGCCTGGGTGTGCAGCTTAGCATGTGGCAGAGGCATGGCTCTCTGCTGGCAGACGGTGTCTCCTTTTGATTTTCCTGGGCCTTTCCAAACTTATATCCTGGAGAGAGATGACCTCTGTGTCTGCTGCCCGCCAAGTAGATCAAATACTTTAGGGAAGGAGTGAAACTCAGAGGAACAAAGAAGAGGGAGAAATCTTGAAAGATGAGGATTTCTGCAGATTCATGGGAGCGGGAAGGGGGTCAAGGAGTAGTTGGTGGTTGAACGTGTGTGGAGTGAGGGCTGTGAGGGAGCTGGGTGCAGTGTGCCTGCTGGAGACCCAGGTGGGGCGGAGCTCCCTCCCCAGCTGTGCCCTTATCCACAGGCTGATCACAGGACCCAGTATTTGCCCTGAGTGAGTGATAGTGTTTTTGCCATCATTGTGCTGCTCAAGAGAAATATCTGAGATTAGGTGATTTATAAAGAATGAAGGGTGACTTAGCTCATGATGCTGGTGGCTGGTAAGTCCAAGGGCTGGCCAGCCTCTGGTCCTACGTCACTATGTGGCCACAGGAGGTAGGAAGGTCAGCACGCATATGGAGAAAGAGAGAGAGAGAGAGAGAGAGAGAGAGAGAGAGAGAGACCTGTGGGCAGATCTTTTATAACTAACTCTCAGGGGAACTAACAGCTGCAGCAAGAGGGAGAATTCACCCTGCTTTGAGAGACAGTACTGATATATTCATGAGGGTTGTACCCCCATCATCCAAACATCATCCACTAGACCTCACCTTATAAAAGTCTCGCCACCTCCCAACACTATTACATTGGGGACCAAGCTTTCAGAACATGAACTTTGGGGCATGAATTCTATCCAGACCATAGAATAGCGTAAGGATGCCACTCAGCTCCCTGGGCGGAACCTGGGCTGCCATCTGATACTAACCGCTCCCAGGTTTGACAGTGCGTCCTTTCACACTTGCTCCCAAACGATACAGTGGTTGGTAAACTCTCACCTCAAAGTGTCTGAGATACCCATCAGTCGTTCTTGTCCAGGGGAGAGAATTAACAGGGGTTGTGTACAGGAGAGACTGGACCAGCTACTCAAAATCATACCCTGCTCTTTGCTGTAAAACGTTCAGATAACCAAGGACAGAATGCGAGACCAGCAATACCAAGGACAAAAGTCAAGGAAAGTTACAGCTTTGACTCCACTGTGCTGTGTAGACTTGCATGAGCAGTGTTGGCCGAAGGCCGCAGGAGTGAGCAATCCTGGAGGCAGGAAGTCGGGAGTGGGAGGCAGCCTGACTTCAGGCCTCACAGCAGCAGCAGGTCTCCTGCATGTCCAGCCTGGAGGATCTCGCTTATGTGTCTAACACCTACATATACATCTGCCAGAGGCCCCTGGAAGAATTCTCAGCTGCCGGCAGGCCCTGACAAGAAGTCTTGGCACAGTGGAGGGTGGAGCCCCTGAAAGCAAGTGGGGTTTCTGCCAGTGAAGCAGAGTGGGGTGAGCTCCCCGTCTCTGTGCATCAAGATGAATGTGGCCTTATCTCTATCATCAGACCAGCATCCCACTGACACCTACTTTCTAAGAACTTGAGGAAATCCATTCAATTATAAACTCTTGGTGTTTCTTGGTTTTTGCGCCAGAGGCACATGTGCTAACCAGAGAGACAGAGAGAGAAGGAGAGAAAGAAAGCACTTCCCAATGGGGTGTGTTCACACTGTAATCCCTTCTCCTCCATTTCTCCATCCTATTAGGATGTGGGGCGCACGCACACACACACACACACACACACTTCCATCCAGTATGATTTTTAAGCCAATGGGGCTGAGACTCGAACTGCAGCTGGCATGTAACATCCAACTCCCTTAACCACCAGGCCATGGGGCTGCCCTATTATTGTAAACGCTTTGAAACAGGGCGTGGCAGGGCCAGAAGATAGCAGAGTAGATTACATTGCTGACTCCCAGATGGCTGACCACAGTTCAAGTTCTGGACCCAGTGGCTTAAAAATCATTCCAGGCATATATGTGTGTGTGCCCAAGATCCTGAGAGGAGAATGGAGAAGAGATTGTGGTGTGGCCTCTCCACAGGGAATGATTTCTCACTTTCCTTCTCACTATTTCTATCTCTGTTTCTCTCTCCTGTGAGTGCACGTGCCTGAAGGCAAAAACTTCTCAAAAAAAAAAAAAAAAAAAAAAGAAAGAAAGAAAGAAACAGGGATTGGCATTATTAGCAGCTATCAATAATGCCCTGCAGAATGAAAAAAAAAAAATAATGATGGTTAGTGGCTTAATCAACAAAACAAGGGATGTGTGTGTTAAGTCTACAGCTTCTGACAGAGATACGTTCCACTCACCACGCAGATAACCCGGCCCTATACACAGAGGCATTTAACCAACGCTGGGAATGCTGAGGCTTCAGAGTGCTTAGTACAACATCCCCAGGAGACCAGACACAGCCATGGACTCACTCACATTTCCCCAGCACGTCCTCCAACAATGCGGCTTTTGTAATCCTCCTCGATTCATGGACTCCCTGCGTGTGAATGACTGACTCATCCTACACCAGCTGGAGCAAGAGTGCCTCCAGCCTCCATCGAGACCAAGTTCATTGAGCACCCGGAGCTGTGAAATGGCACATCGTAAGCGGATCACGATCCTCAGGATGGCCCCGCTGCGCTTGCTTACTGGGGCTTAGCACTCTCCTGTTTAGCGCCCTAAGTGGCACGGCCTTGCATTGTATCTTGCCGCATAATAAATTGTAGCCCTCACATTCTGACCGGTCAGGCTTCAGCGATAACCCAAGTGCAGCCTGCCGGTGGGGCCCTGATCAATACCATTTTCTATTTATAGGATTGTTACAAATGGAAGTTTTATTTAAATGAGACGATGCCGAGGAATACACAGAAGATCAATCTGATAAAATACAGTAAAAGAATTTAATTTGGATTTGATATGCAGCTCGCACACACACACACACACACACACACACACACACATGCGCATTCACACTCACTATCTCTGCTTTCTCCTGAGATACAAGCACCTTGCACGGATAGGTCAGTACCCTGCATACTTCCTTAAAACCCTTCAAACGATGATAATGTCCTGGGTGGAGGCAGGATGCTATAGAGGTGAATTATGAAATGACAAGGCAGCAGAAAGAAGCACAGGGGAAAGTTGGTCTGGGCTTTGCGAACCCCTAGCTTTAGTCTCTGCTCCAGGATGGCCTTCCTGTGTAGTCTTGAAGAAGCCTCTCTATTCTCTGGAATTCTCTCTCTCTGTCTAGAAATAAGCCTACCCAGCTCACACCCTCCACCATTCCCCAGGAGAGATGCCATCGTCAGGGAATGACGACAAAAAGGGAAGATAAATTCTTGCTGCCTTGTCCATACCAATCTAGTCCTATCCCCCGGGGAGCTAGGGTGTGAGGTCTTGAACACAAGGAGACTGAGTTTAAACACCCACCTCATTACGGCTGTGGAACCTTGAGCAGGAAGTGTGGGGCCCTGTGGTGGTGACTCCAGGCATGTGGCTTCATTCCTAACCACCGGTGGGGCAGGGTGGTGGGCTTGCTCACTGTCTCCTGGGCTCTAGTTTCTCTTCTAGAGGTGAGAAGTGCTACTCCACTCACAGAGCTGATGCGAGTATGACAGAGGTGACAAAGGGCCAGGTCTGCGAGTACCTGACCACGGCTGGCACAGGAGATGTGCACATGGCTGCAGGCTGGCAGTGGTCCTCAGAAGTGGGTAACAAGAGGTCCTTGCATCAACAAAAGAGGTCAAGTTGTCAGGCTGCTAATGTTTAATGCCAGATACCACCAGTCTCAGCCTGGCACCACCTTCCACCCCCATCTGAGCAGGAAAAGCAACACCAGCCAGGCGTGGCGAGAACCTGACCCCCAGATTCCCAAGTGAGGTGTTACAGTCCCAGTTGTCACCTGGACTGAACGGAAAACGCTAGCCGTGGCCACTGTCCCATTACCCATGACCTGTCCTGCTGCTGCTTCTGCTCTGTTTCTCCAGGTTGACATACACTCTGCAGTGGCAAGGGACTGCTGTATGTTGTCACTGAGACTTCTAACACACACTCATGTCAGGATTTCGGTTTTCCTCTGCAGGATAGAGCAATGTCTTATGACAAGGTGGGGCCATCCCTGGCCCAGCCTGGGGTGATCCTTGTTCAACACAAATCAATTGGATGCCCTTTGCTCCAGGGCTGAGTTTCGGGATTTGTGTCTGGGGCAGAGGAAGGCAAGCTCTTTGAATTCTTCAGGGTGAATCCATCTGCTTGGGAAATGAAGTTTATCTTTTTAATAGCATAGAAAGACTTCATCTTGCATATTAGAAGTTCACCAGGTATTAGGTAATTTAGATCATAAATTCTCTTCAAAGTGACCTATCATCTCAGTATTTATTTTTTTTCCCTCTGAAAGGATGGGAGGCATAAAAGCAAGCTTTGTAGTTTTATATCTGTCAGCTTGTCACATAAATATCTCAGTAACTACTGATCTTATCATCATAAAACTTCCATTTGTATCGTTAGACATGTCATGTTGGCCAGTTCCACAAAAAGTCAAGCGCACGCAACATCCAACCCCATTCAGGGCCAGTTCTGCCAGCTGTCATTTGGATGCCTCTCTGTATAGACCAAAAAGGGGATTTGCAATGCTCTTCCTCAGAGAGCACAGGAAGGAAAGAGCAGAGCAGGCCCTGGCCACTCTGTTCCCCACCCCTAAGGGTGGTCTTGGCAGCACTGACAGAATAAAGTCCTTTAAAAGGATGAACACCTGGCTGCCTTCTCAAAGGCACCATCAGGGAATAGTTTAGCATACGTAATTCAGGTTCTGACTGTGGTATCAGATCAGGATTCCAAATCCACTTGCAGGTTAATTCTGTCAGTAGGTGGGGTCGGAAAATGGTAAGACTAATTGTGACACAATCACTCATTGTTTAGTGTAGACCCATTGTCCAAAGGTGAAACCCTGGTCCCCCAGCACCCCAGGGTCTAGCACAGGAGACAGGTCTGAATGTGTACAATGACAGTTCTGCAGGGGAAGTATGACATCAGAGACTAGAGAATGTAAGGATGCGAGGGAAAGAAAAGTCTGAGCGTTGCCCAGAGAATGGTCGGGTTTGAACCGGCAAGGCTATCAATGCCCTGGGACATGAAAGGGGTACTTCATTTTTGGACCAAAAGAAAATCGAACATTCATACCCACTGAGTGTGACTATTTGTTTTTTCGATGACTGTTTACAGAGCACTAGCTGTTAGCTAGGCATACAGGACTAGGGGATGCGGTAAGGACGGAGGCCTACCCAGCCTCTTAGCTGCCAGAGCTTAGAGTCTAGTGAGGGGTCAGGTGACGGGGTGGCTAAGAAAACTGTCACACAAATGATAGTCTCTGCCTCAAGGGGAGTAATGAGGGCTCAAAGTCACATTGCATGTGAAAGCATTTAGCCTGCTGTGTGGTCAGTGCATTTCAGACGTAAGCCCCATAGGGCTGTCTGACGCCATCTTTGGGCAGCCCCTCTGTCCTCCAGCTGGGCAAGCCGATATGACTGCAGACAGCAGCTGCCCCCACCATGCCCTTCAAGACATGGGAGCATGTGGAATGCAGAAAAGACAAGATCTCAGAGTGGTACAAGTTTCTTTGTGTCTGAAGCTGAAAACACCATGCCTCCCCCCCACCCCCACGCAATCCTGTGGTTGCAAGTGCCCATGTAGTTGGGACATCTGTCTCGGTGTCCATTCAGAAACATCAACTTCTTCAAAGGTGACCTTTGCTAAAGTGAGCTCAGCAGATGCCACCAAACCCTGAGAAATGACTTATGATGCTCAAGGATCAGGATAAAGCTTCACTTGGGAACTCTCCGGGGACAGGGCTAGTTCATGAAGAGGTAGATGAAGATTGGATATCCAGGTTGCATTATTTGGAGGTTTGCTTTTTTTGTTGTTGTTTCTTGTGCTTTAAAAGTCACTTTTTGAGGCCCTTTACTTAAGATGAATATTTTTATTTTGATTCCAAACTAGAAAAATATTAATGATAGCTATCAAGTATGGAGCTCCTAAGTCATGCCAGGAATTGGGTGCCAAGTGCCTCATTAATCTTCACGACCACACTGTGGCTCCAGTGCCATGGACCCTGTTTACAGATGGGCCCAGAGAGGGGAAGCATTTGGCAGACCCAGGATTCAAACCACAACTGCCTGATGTATTTCCCTGGTCTGTGCAGTGCTTATCTCTACCTGCCGCCCTCGGCCTGTCCCTCTGGTCTGCCCTTACTGCAGCAAGAGTTTAGGCAGACATATGTGCTCGGGGTATAGGAGATGGCCATACATGCAAAGCTGAGATGAGGATGTTTGAATTCCAGGGAGAAACTGCTTTTGATAAAACAAACAAAAAACTCATTCTCTCACCAGACAGTAGTTCATTGCTTGAACCCAGAACAGCTTTCTTCATCTGACATTGTCTCCCTCTGTGAAATGCAGCCTGAGCCTCACTCCTCCAGGATGCCCTCTCTGGTCGTCCCTGCTCTCCCTGTAGCCTTCACCCTCCTGCCCCAACCAACACCGTGTCCCACACCCCCTTGGCGCCTCTCGCATGCTGTCTGTATAGGTCACTCTCAGATTCTGTGTTGCCCAGAGGACTGTGTAGTTTTCCTTTTGATGTATTTTGGATATGATCTAGATTGTCCTGGGTGAACACCAAAAAATTTAGTGAAAAGATGGCTCTGGATAAGCCAGAGCTTTTTATTTTATTTTAATTTCTTGTAGTTTTGGGGTAGGGTGCATGCACTGGTTGGAGAGAAAGAGAAAGAGAGAGAGAGAGAGTGAGAAATCACACTCCAGAAGGGATGACCATGCCACAATCCCTTCTTTTCCATTCTCTCCCTTCTCTTCCATTGGAACTTTGGGCATGCATGCACAAATACCTGGAGTGTTTTTCAAGCCAATGGGTCCAGAACTCAAACCGTGAAGTTGGACATGTGGGATCCAGCTACTTTAACCACTATGCCATCTGGCTGGCCCAAACCACAGCTTTAAAAAAAATAATAAATTTTTTTCCTCCCTCCCTCCTTTCTTTGCTTCTTTCTTTCTTCCATGAGCAAGAGAGAGAGAAAGAAAATAATAATGTTGGCCTCAATCTATCCTCAGCTTCAGACAGCCCCAGATCATGAGCACATGCTCACCTGGCTGTGTAGGGAGGTCTCTGGGCATGAACCTGGAACCTTCCTATGAGGGCCTGCTTCATAGAGCATGGCATTACCACTGCACCACTGGCTGACACCACAGGCTAGGGTTTTAAGGCCAAGTGCAAAACTCACTTTGCAACATCTGAGTCACGGGGTGCAGTTCAGACACCTCCAGGTCCCCATGTATTCTAAGGGTCATGAACAGCAGTGGAACAGGAAGCTCAAAGCAAGCCATGAGTCCTAGCCCCGCCAGTCAAATATGTACTCATCACTCATCACCCGTGTGTAAGGAAAATAAAAATGCAAAGTCCCAGTGAAAAAAACAGGGCCTATCTGGAATAAGAAGGAATGATCCAATATTTACAAGAAGCCAACAGAGAATTCCCAAATGACCATTCCCAAATGCCATGGCTCAGTGTCAGAAAACCCTCTCACTTACCTTGGTCCTTCTTACAGACATGAGAGAGTTACACAGTGTTTTCTGGAATAAGAAGACCCTTCAAAAGTGGTTAAGCATAGATTAGAAGTATGGTTCATCGTTTGACTTGGTTGTTCTCTGAGTGTTGCCCAGCATTTTAATTCTCAAGCTAATCCTCGATTAACACCCTGGAAATTTGGGCCTTTTAATTAAAAGAAAGAAAGTCTAAGAAGAAAATAGGTCAATGGGCTTTTCTGAAAGGTGGTCCCAGTGAAGCCAAAGGTTTGCCTTGGAATTTCCAGATTTCTCAGTGTTAATAGAATTTAGATCACTTTGAGAATTTAGATCACAGGCACAGAAAGCTCTGTCCGTTTTCTCTCTGACCCAATTTGAGAAGTAAAAATGGATCAGCAGACTAGCTGGGCATACAGGCCTAGACCACAGCATTTTCATGATGGTTCAGAGTATTATTCACCAGGTCAGCCACAGAACCAGTTGCTTTTCTGTATTCAAAAGGGCATGCATGAATAAAGAGCCCCCTGCTTATATTACCTGTGCATAAGGCCAGAGAGATAAGTCATGATGCTAGGTCAGGGTGAAACCAGATAGGAAAATGTACTAAAGTTGAGAGGGAAGTTGTGACATCTATCAGCTCCACTGTCTAGTAGCACTGTATAGGGACCAGGGAGGGAGGCTATAATGTGGGAAGAGGAATTCCAGAGCATCTCAACTGTATACATTCTCTAAGTTTCCTCCTTCACTCACCAATGGACTAGAGAAAGAAAATGTATATTACTAAGATTTTTATTTATTTATTTATTTGAAAAGGTTTTTGCTATAGAGCACGTGCTTTCACCAGAAAGACAGAGAGAGAAAGAGAGATAGAAAATGAGAAATTACCCCCTGGGGGGATGGCCATGCCACAATCCCTTTTCCTCCATTCTCCTCTCGGGACCTTGGGCACGTATGCACACGTGCCTGGTGTGAGTTTAAGCCACCAGGTCCGGGACTCAAACCGTGGTCGACTACATGGGAGTCCAGTGACACAGCCATTACGCTAACTGCTGGTCCCCTAAGATTTTTATTTTTTAATGAAAGCATACCTTAAATGCACAGCCTTTAAGTATATGGTTTGATGAGAAATCATCTAGTAACCACTAGTCCAATCAAGATCTATGACATTTCCATGACGCTGGAACATTTTCTCATATTTCTTTTCAGGAATCTTCATCAGGGGCAGCGTGTTCTGTTCTGATTCCTCTTGCTACAGCCCAGCCTTTCCTACTCCAGAGTTCCTTATGCATTAAATCACACAGTGTGTACCCTTTTGAAACTGGTTTATAATGCTCAAACTATTGAGATTCATTCATGGTATTGTGTGTATTAGTAGTTGATTATTTCTTTTCATTGCTGAGTAATAGTACATTAATTATACGATTACACCACAGTTTCTTTATCCATTCACAATTCAATGGGCATGGAAAAAGAAAATCTAAAAGACTCAAGAAAGAAAAAAACATATTCGGAGTCAGAATTAGCAAATTTATTCCATGACTGTTTGTTGAAAGGCAGCTCTATGCTAGACATTGTGCTAGGCACTGTGAATGCAGCTGTAAATAAAATCATAAAATGCCTGGTCTCATGGCACTTAGGTTCTAGTAGGAGATATAGATGATGAACAGATATATAGCCAAGATTGTTTTAGCTGGTGATAAGTTCTATGAAGGAACTTAAAGGCTTATTTTTATTGTGGAAAGTAAACCAGAGATCATATTTTTAGAACTTACTTTGGCACAGTCTTTTCATAAAAAATATTTTTAATTGCTATTAAGATCATCAATCCAATAAAAGAATTCTTTTTTATCAATTGGTGATTTTTCTGCTTTATAAAAATATTCACTAACCAGTAAGTCAGGGTAAAGTGTGAAATCCAAGTATCTTACTGACTCTTTCTTCTATGTCCTGTGTTTTAATAAGTCTATTTCTTCTATGTTTGTTATTTCTTGTTACTACAGATATGATTGTGGTTGTTCAATGGACATTTCTTAAATATAAGACTCCTGGTCCTACAAAACAATACTGAGAAACACATGTGCTACGGGATTGGAATTATTTTCTTCTAAAATAACCACCTCTCTCCTTCTATTCAAGATTCTTGAAACAAATATTTTCAAAGGAAGCTATTTCCCCCCTTTAACCATAGGCGTTCTCTCTTGAGTTCTACAGTCTGCATTGTTAAGAAAGAAAGAGGAAGAGAGAGCCACAGGGAGATACTTTAGCATTCTATAATAAAGTAGTTCATGGCACAATTAAAATGATGTAGTAGAACAGTAACATGATATGCTGAATTTAAATAACTAAAGCTGATTAAGGAGGACATCAGAATTAAATGCTTGATGGAATTGACATAACAAATCCAAGATGGCCTCTCCATGTTTCAGCTGAGAGACGGTGCCAACCATTGATATTTTCCAGGCAAATTTGTTGATAGATAAAACATTTTTATAGACTTTCCATTATTCCTTGTAGCCATCAGCTTTTAATTTTCTCTTTCTAGTTAATATACTTGTGTATAATTTAAACAGAAAACTGTTCTGTTTCATCATAAAAGATTTGCCTGTTACTTTGGGTGTGTAAATCAAGCAGACAGCACAACATTCTTGAACTTGTTTTTTAAGGCATTTGTTGACAACAACAGAAAAGAAGATCACAGACACCGCCAATAAGCGTGGACATCAATTATTTTTTAATTGTATAGGAGTACAGTACACTAATTAAAACTAGTATATCTTGCAATGCCAAAGGCAAAATTAATTATTAATTTTTATTAATATTCAGAAGTAGCACAAGGAATGCATTAATAAAGATTTGGTGGTTATGACTGAGATCTTGTTTAGCTTTATATTTTAGGAAGAAAAAAAAAAAAAAAAGGTTTGCTGGCTCGAATATGAATAGTGAAGCCTGCACCGAAGGGATGATCTTTATTGAAATGGAACATGCTCTCCAGAGTGGGTATTTAGTGACAGAAGATGAGATATAAAGGGAGATTATGTGAAAACCCCAAAAGCTTGTCTATAATGGTTTGACTTGACAACTCTACATTCACCTGTAAAATAGTTATTGTTACCTTAGATACTTTTGGTTATTAAATTGGATATTTTAGTTAAGCCATCTTGAGTTGACATTTAATAATTCATTTAGGAGCCGTGCACAGAATATTATCCAGCTCACCAAATCTAAGATGAACAGAATTAGTTTTGTGCACTAAAAAGATTTTGATATGACTTTCTCTTCCTCTCCTCATGCTCCCCTCCTTCTCCTTCTTTCCTCCCTCTCCTGTTTCTCTCCCTCTCACGTTTCTCTCCCTCTCACAGTGTCTCTAAGGTTCTCTTGTTCTGTCTGGCAAAGACAGAAACACATTCCTAGTTTTTAGGCCGTGGTCTTTCAGTCTATGTAGGTGTAGTTTTATGACCGTAGGATGTAGATAGGCCGTAAATCTGTGTTTCCTTTTGTGCAGCTGATGGTCTTTCAGTTTATAGAGCCTCTGATTAAATATCTTTCATGTCCACTTCCTTTAAAAGGAATTCTGCCTTTGTAAACTCTGTACTGATAAAAACCTTCAATGAAACCAAATATTTTCATACAGTAATGGCAGGAAGGCTGTCTATAGATGGGTGGGCTGTTTAGCCACAAGCTCTGAGGCTCCCTAACACATGCCTGTCCATCCCAGTGGGTAGAGCCATCAGACCCACGTCCTCTTTTGCCTACCACATGGGGAATGCTACGCCTCACACAGCTCAATCCTGTGTGTTTGCGAATCTTCAAGGGTGCAAAGGAGAGGAACAGAGCATTCACAGCTACAATGAAGCTACGAGCAGTTGTAGGCAAAACTGTATGGTACAGCATATGCACAGTTCATGGCTTCCCTTCACACCTCGGAATACAACAGGGCTCCCCGTCAAGCTCAAGCTGTCACCATTCCCTTGGGAAGGCAGCTCTCTGAAGAATACTTCTTCCACCTGATGGTCTACCTTCCAGAAGGCTGCTTCTGGGAAACAGCATCAGGCCAGTCTGGGAAGGCATGTGTTTCCTCAGATGTATCAGAAAACTTCCTCTGAAAAAGAGAAGCAAAGGTGGATCTGATTTCCCACTGGCGACCTCTGGCTGGACTGGCATGCTGCAGGATAGAGATAGCCATGCATTCAGAATCAGCATGGAGTCCAAATAAATGCTCGGTCATGTTGGTTCACTTTGATCTACCAAAGTCCAATGGCAGGCGAAGAAGCCTGGCTTAATCATATCACGGTGTGTGATATATCAGCTGCTTCCAGGTGATGCCAAATGTAGCTAGGTGATACCAGGCTCTGACTCCTCCGACTTTAAATGTTTAGTGACTCATGGCAATAGAGGGTATTGTCTTGCTTTGTTTTGTCTTTTTTTTTTTTTTTTTTTTTTTTTTTAGATTACTTCTTCAAAGTCACATGGGTGAATATTGCACTATATGCAAGCTGTTAATGAGACATTATGATGAGTTGGTTTAAAAAAAAAAAAAACTATCTTATTCATTACTTCAAACAACAAATCTTTAATGAGTACATGCACTACTCCAGGGGCTTTTCTTGATCATGAAGACTCAAAATGAATAAGGAAGGAAAGCAAAGCATATTAGTTAGCTCTTACTGCCTGACAGACAACTTCAAAACTCAGAAACGTATCGTGCAATCTCACCCATGTATCTAGGAGTTGACTGGAGTTTGGGTGATCTAGAATGGACGTGATAAGGCAGCTCTTTCAGGCTGGGATGGCTCGGATGCCTAGCACGGCCCTTTCTACTTGTCTCTCATCCTTTTTAGGCCCCAAAGCTAAATGGGGCACAGTCTTCTCATGGTGATGTCAGGGTACAGAGGGTCAACGGAAACCTATGGACCCCTTACCTATGAACCGGCCCCCTCTTCTCAAAGCTGACATATTATTATTTTCGACACATACCACTGACTGAAAGTAAATCAAGTAGCCAGTGTCAGAGCCAAGAGTTGGGGAAGCTTACGCTACCTGTGATGAGGCCACCGCAAGGATGTAGATGTGGGAAAAAGTGATGAAGGTTGACAGATAGACCTACCATGATAGGCCTCATTTCATATTCCTCATGGCAGTAATAGACAAAATAATAGTGTTTCAGTCTATTTGGGATGCTTTAACAAAATACTGTAAAACTGGGGGTTTATATACAACAGAAATATACTTCGTCTCACAGTTCTGAAAATGAGAAATCCAAGATTAAGTTGCTGTCATATTCAATGTCTGGTAAAGGCCTGCTTTCTTGTTCATAGATGGTGCTTTCCTGATAGCTCTTCATATGGGGAAAGGGGTGAGAGTTTTTTGGTTCTCTCTCTCTCTCTCTCTCTTTCTCTCTCTCTCTCTGTCTCTCTTATTGCTACATGGTGTGTGCTCTTGCCAGAGAAAGAGTAGAGGGAGAGGAGAGTGCATCCTCCATGGGGAATGGTTACACCACAATCCTTTATGCTCTCTATCTCTATCCTTTCGGGACTTTAGGCATGCACGCACATGTACTCACACATACATACATGCCCAGTGTGTTTCTCGAGCCACTGGGTCTGGGACTCCAAACTACATGGTTGGCCATGGGGAATCCATTGTCTTTAGTCAGCAGGTCATGGAGCCAACCCAGGCTTCTCTTTTGTTAAAATTTTATCATCTTTTTAAGGTTTTTTTTCCTCCATGAGAGAAAAAGACAAAAAGAAAGAGACAGACAGGTCCACCAAACAGAGTCCTCAAGCCTCAATCTACCCACAGCCCCAAAGAACCTGAGAAGTGGGCACATGCATGCATGCCTGGCATGCTCAGCGAGGGAACAGAACTCAAATCCAGGACCTCTCCTATGTGGTCCAGTCAAATTACTTCTGCCACAGCCTACCCCTCCTGGGCCCCTTTAATTAGGCCACTAATTCCATTCATGAGGGCTCCACCCTCGTGACTTAATCATTTCCCAATAGCCAATCTCTGAATAGCATCACCTAGGGGATTAAGATTTCAGCATTTGAATTTTAGAGGAAACAAACATTCAAACCAGAGCACAAGGTGACTTCTGTCTCGAAAGTATTGGATACACCTCCCAATACTGTGTTTCCTGCGTTCCTTCTTTCCTGAGGGAAGTGGGATGACTTAACTTCTGGGAAGGCAAGAGGAGTATGATGTCCATGGGTAGGTTATGTTATGAAAGGTTTGCTGTTGTCTTCTAACGTTTTCTCACTGGGGACTACAGTGTAAAGGGCTGCTCTTGGCTCTTGCTCCCGCTGGCAAACATACCTTCCCACTGCGTAGCTGGGGTCTGACTCTGTCTCTGCCCTCAGGAACAACAGACACACGGCCTGAGTGACCTGAAACTAGAGAGAGGGTGATAGGGAGCCTGTGTGTTGGCTCTACAGTAGATCACATCCAGGTCTGCAAACCGTCATGTTGCCATTTTAGTCCCCCTACGGCCTTTGTGTCTACTTCTCATTTGTTTGAAGACTCATAGAAGAAGGCTCTGACTAGCATCTTGGAAGTCCCCCAAAAGACAGATATTTCACACTTAAGAACTTCTCAGGGTGGTCCAGGGCTTGTCTGAAGATGATGTGTGAGATCAAGGACTCAGAAGCCCTACATACAAATCGGTCTTTCCTACTGGGTTCATTGGAATCTGCACTTCCCTCCTCTCCCCACACCAGAATTTTTCCTGATTACTGTTTCCATTGATCAATTGTGGTAGATCTTAAACTTCACATCACTATGGGTCGATAAATGGTATCTACACAGAAAAGAATGCAGTGGAGAATGAATAACCCAGGCAGTATATCCAGGAAAATGCTTCAAATAGATCAATCAAACCCATTTTATTTTTGTGTTTTAAAACTCCTTTTTTTTTTTTTTTTTTTTTTGGTAGTTTGTTCATCTATGTGAACCCTGGTAATCCAAGTCCTTGCTTTTTCCTCCAGTTGTCCTACAGTGTCCCAACTCTCCAACACACTCACTCTGTGATCAGGTGTAAGTTGCTTACCCTGCTAAACTTCAGTCTCCTCCTCATGCAGATAATGGAGCACATAACATACGGGGCCCACCTCTTCAGATGATTGTGAACATCCGTGAGATTCCGATGAACGGGAAGTGCTTAGCACAGGAAGTACTCAGTACAGATCGGTCGTTAGTTTTATTATCAATCTAGTACATGTACTCTCTGAGGTAGAAGCTGGCAGAAACTCAAGTTGTATCCTCCCTTGTACAGATGTGAGTACTGTTAATCATGGTCTTTCATCTTTGCTTACAGCTCTGTGACGCTGCTTCTCTAAGCAGATTTGGGGGAAGATTTGTTTTCATTAAATCATGTTTATATGTTACTGAAGTTTTGTTTACTGGATTAGAGACAAGTTAAGGGCATTAGGGTACATGTCTGTAGGAGTGGGTGGAGGGGGGAAAAGTTTAGAGGAGTTGTTTTGTACATACAAAGGTGGGAACGGACCCAAGAATATCTGGCTTCAAAGTCAAATGTAGGACTATTTCACTGTGTGAGGGACAGTCCCAAAACAGAGCTGGGTAAGGCTTCTTGCTCCAGATCCTAATGTACAAGTCCAGGGAGCCCCATCTTGATCACATCAAGAGTTTCTGGCAGGATTATCACTGGTACCTAACTTGAAACTGAGAGGATGTCATGTAGGCTGAGGCTATGTAGAGAGCACAGAACCTCAGAAGTTGGACAGCTGCTGCTGGAAACCAGATATTGTCTAACAAGCGTGTCATGCTTACTCTACACTGTTCCTCCTTGCCAAGAGCCAGAGGAGGCTCATTCACCCATGGAGAAGACACTCTTCTCTGGCACTTCTCACTCCATCTGTAGAGCTGGGACAAGTCGTGAAGATGTGGACACTTGTCTGTCAAGCACCTTTATTTAAGGTGCATGAGATGGTGTCTAAGGTTGCTTCGCTAATATCACTGTCACTAACAAGGCTCAGAACCAGGCACCTGGGCTATGGACACTAACTGGAACCACACAATGTTGTTGTTTTCATTGTACTGTCAAAATAGTCTTTAGATATATACTCACATACAGCTATTTTATATTTTGACGAAATGTAGTTTGTCCCTTCCTCTGTAAAACTTCTCCAACAACTTCACTGGTCACTTCCAGATGAATTCCACTTCCATCCACTGTTCAGACTTTTGTGTTTTCCCCCAGCCTTCTTCTTATGGCTGAAGTCATAGGACTCCTGACTGGAGACCCATGAACCCTTTGAGACAGAATGTGCATCCTCTTCTCTCTGGAACTGGCTCTGAAGCTGGTTTATAAAAGATGGGGCTGAATCCAAAGAACACATTCAACACAGGGCTAATTACTGGAATTAATTGAATTGGATTCATCAGTAACTAAGTTAACCCCTTGGTTAGACTGAGTTGACTAGGTTTAAGTTTAACATAGAGTTGAGGATGGATTCACACTAAGAGATGAGAAGAGCATCTATGCTCTTTGTAGGAGCGTCAAGGAGGCCTCATTCATTCATTCACTTAACAGATAATTATCCGTTATCTATTATGTGCAAGGCCTTGTCATAAATACTAGTGGTAGTTTTTTTTTTTTTAAATGAGTACTAGCATAACTAGACACAAGTATATAAATGCATCAGTGAACAAAGTAGACAAAATTCCCTGTTTTCGTGGAGCTTACATTCTAACTGCAGAGAAATAGACAGAATAAATAAATATGGTATGTGTTTCAAACCACTGGGGCCAAGATTTGACCACGTGGTTGGCCACGTGGGATCTGGCTGTGCTAACTAACCACCAGGCCACAGGGTTGGCGAGGAAAGAACATTTCAAGAAGCAGCAAAGGCTACATGAATTAAAAAAGGTTTTTTGAGGTAGAGGGAAAATAGCACCAAATTAAAACTCAGACCTATAAAAAGGGATGAGCAGCACTAGAAATGATAAATAAGTGAGTAATCATAAAACGGTCTTTAAAGTTTGTCTTAAATATGAGAAATTTTAAAGGATGTGGATATAGATGGGAGTATAGATTAAAGTATCTATAGAATTAAAATGTATGGGTACAATAACACGAAGGATGGGAAGATGGAAAGGGGAAAGTGGAATATACTATTCTAAGGTTCTTATATTATACATGAAGTGAAATAATAGCATTTGAAAGTAGCCTGTAAAAATGTAAAGATGCACATGGCAAACCATAAGCAATCACTAAAAAGTAGAACAAAAGTGTATATCTAATAAGCCCTAAGTGGAAATAAAATAGAATACTAAAAAGTACTCAATTGATTCAGAAGATGGTAGAAACAGAGGAGAAAAGCAAGAACAGATGGGAGAAAGATAAAGCAGAAATAGTAACATGGTAGACTTAAATCCTATCATATTAGTAATTATATTAAACGTAAATAGTTCAGCATACTAATTAAAAGCCAGAGATTATCAGACCTGGTGCAAAAGCAGGACCCAAATACATGATTCACATTGAAATGTGGAAATTCCTTCCCTGAATTTGGGAAATGTATGTATCTTAGTGAAGAAAAAGGGGAAATAAGGAAAGTATAAATTTTAGGTATGAATTCAAGCTGACCAACCAAAAGAGAAACATTACTAATTTTAAGGATTCCACTGATATCGATTCAAAAGCAAGAGCAGAAAACACTGGCATGCAGAATCTCAGGTTAAAATAAACATTTATGGACATCAGGGAAGGGGTAGGTGAAAGAGAAGCAGCCGTAACCTAATAGTCTAAGTCATAGCTTTTGTCATGTTGTAAATATATGTTTGTGGAGTACTCTAGATTAGGATTAGAAACTGACCTAAAATCATAAGAAATATCTATTTTAATAGCAAAGCCAAAATCAAGGTTGAGCGGAGAAAATATTTTTTATTGTTAAAAATGGAAATAATCTCACACGAAGAAATGCAGCCTATAGACCAATTTGCAGATGCCTTTGAATGCATTCTTGGCAATCCAACTAATACCAATGAAAACATGAAACCATTTTACATTTGTAATGTTTGTCATGAAAATAAAAAGTGAAGATTAGTGCACAGGACATGCTTTTAATTTAAAAGTTGATTATGTTTCAGATATTAAGGATTATAATATTACTTTTTAAATTTTAAGTGAATTTTTATGTGGCATTTATTTTGTGTTATTTTCTTTTAAAATATTTTCTGCTGGGGTCAGCAAGTGGCACAGTGGTTGAGGTGCTGGACTCCCACATGGCCAATCATTCAAGTGCTGAACCTGGCAGCTTGCTTTCTCACTCCCCCCCCCCCTTTCTCTCTAGTCAAATTTAAAAATAATAGTAAATAAATAAAATTTAAAATTCTTTTAAAAAATATTTTCTATTATCAAGTGTCTATATCAGGTAGATATCATTTCTGCATGTTATTAAACACAACTATGTATAAACATGTGCTTTGGTAATAAATTGTTATGCAAGATACAAAATAATGATTTAAGCAATTTTCAAGTTTTTCTTGAAATGGTTTTTGGTCCTGAATACAAAAGATTAATATTTGTCTATAAGAATCTTCCTTTAAAAATAATGAGATAGAGAGACCAGCAGGTAGAGTGGTGGTTAAGGCACTGGATACTCCCATGTGGCTGACCACAGTTTGAGTCCCGAATCTGGTGGCTTTCTCTCTCTCTCTCTCTCTCTAATTGTATCCCTCTCTGGCCAAATTAAAATAAGTTAATAAATAAAAAATAAATTAATAAATAAATCTTTAAAATAAAAAATGAGATAAACAGCTTTTTAAAAGTTTGGAAAAAGTGTACAGTGAACTAATTATGAAGAGACAGACACAACTATATTAAAGTCAAAATAGACATCATTACTAGCACTATTATCAGGGACAAAAAGAGATATTATGTAAGAATACAATGTTCAAATATTAAAACAAATGTGTGTGTGTTTGTGTGTGTATATACCGAAAATAAATCATCAAGGTACATAAAGTAGTTATGGTAGAATTAAAAATAAAAAAGAAGACAAATACAAAATATGCTTGAAGATTTCAACACTTCTCTCTCAGTAATTGGTAAAAGTGTATAATCTGTAAGAATACTGAATAACACTATCAATGGGACTTGATTGACATTTATAGAACACTTCACCCAACAGCAGGATTTTCTTTTCAGTTGTACCTAGGGTATTCACCAAGGTAGACAGCAGTCTAAGTCATCAAAAGTAGTTTGAATATATTTAAAAGGATTGGAATCACACAGGATATATTTCTAATATAACAGAAATCAATGATAAAAAAGAGAACTGAAAAATCTCCTAATATTTGGGAAAAATATTTCTGAGACTTCCATGGATCAAAAGAGAATGCACAACAGCAAAACCAAAGCAGTTTGAATTGAATCAATCTACCACATTCATCATATATGGCAAAGGCAATTCTTTAGAGGAAAATGTATCCCTTTAAATGCTTTTTTCAGATTAAAAAAAAAAGGTCTAGAATAAAATATATAAGCTTATACCATAACCTATTGTAGAAAAGGATAAATAACCAATAAGTAGGAAAAAATATTAGAATCCAATAAAAATAGAAATACACAGAATTGTAGGAAAAAAATAAGTGAAATGAAAACTTGTTTAACTAGAAAAATAAGTTCAATAAACCTCTAGATAGACTAGTCAAGATAAAAGAGAGACACGGATTGACAATAATATAACTGAGATATGGAATATAACACTGATCCTACAAACATTTAAAAAATAACGAAGGAATAATATGAGCAAATTTCATCCATGACAGCATGTTCATGCTTACACATATGCATCTGTGCATGAATGCACATGAGAGAAAGAGAGAGAGAACCACCCTCCACAGGGCTCACTCATGTCATAATTCCCTTTCTCCAGTTCTTCAACCTGACAGAATCCTGAGCATATACGTATGTGCATGCACCCAGAGTGAGTTCAGACCAGGCCAAGGACTCGACTTCCAACTTTACAGTCCAATACACTAACAATTGTACCACAGAAATAGGCTCTAAGAGCAGTTTAATTTAAATAATTTTAACAAGTAAGAAGAAATTAAAGATGTTAAAAATAAATTGTGGCCAGCAGGTGGCGTGATGGTTAAGTGCATTGGACTCCCACATGACTGACTGTGGTTCAAGTCCCAAACCTGGTGGCTTGTTTACCCACTTTCCCTGTATCTCTTTCTCTATCTGTTTCTCTCTAAAATTAGAAAATAATAATAATGATGGTGATCAATAAAATAAGTCTTTAAAAACATATATATATACATATATATATATATATATATATATATTTATTTATTACCAAAACTGACACAAGAAAAAATAGAAAATTTAAATAGACCTACATATAAATAACAACAATAGAAAGTAAGTAAACAACTTTTCACAATGAAAACTACAAATCTAGATGACTTCACTGGTGAATTAAAGAAAAACATTTAAGAAATAGTGCTGCATTTTGCATGAGAATTAGGTATTTAAACTTGTGTGGAATCTTAGCTCTAAGTATCAGAAATCAAATCAGAATACTTTGAAACCAAAACAATTGCTAAAAGGATTTTGAGAAACCTCTATATTCAGAATGACTGTAGAACCAGATTCAGGAATTATGTGACAGGAAAGGATGCCCCCATCACTCCACAGAGGAACTGTAGTCACAATTGCTGGGCCCAGACAAAGGCCTATCTAGCCAACATCACAGACCCTCATATCCTTCACTGGTTGTAGGTTGTCAATATACTATTAGTGTCTCAGGAAATAAGATTTTGCTTCCACTGCCTAACTGATTCCACACACTGTCCCCACTTCATTGCTTCATTAAGATTTAATTCAAAAACTAGGGACCAGCAGTTAGCGTAATGGCTATGTCGCTGGACTCCCATGTAGTCGACCGCGGTTCGTGTCCCGGACTTGGTGGCTTAAAACTCGCGCCGGGCGAGTGTGCGTGCGTGCCCAAGATCCTGAGAGGAGAATGGAGGAGAAGGGATTGCGACATGGCCATCGTCCCTGGGGGGGTGATTTCTCACTTTCTATTCTATCTCTCTGTCTCTCTCTGTCTGTCTGGCAAGCGCAAAAATCTCTCCAAAAAAAAAAAAAAAAGATTTAATTCAAAAACTCAGGTAACTCATGCTTTATTTTCAAGATAAGCTAGGAAAACACCTGACAATTTTTACCTCTATGGAGGCAGACAGACTTTGTCTTATAAAGTGGGGAAGGGCTCACATATAAGCAAGGGGATCAGATGTTGGGGCAATTATAAAGGGAGATACCTAATAATGCATACATGTTAAAAATTAAATCACATCTGACAAAAATTACTTTTAAAAGTCTCTTTTTTAGCTCATCTAGTTGCACGTTCTAGATGGATGTGAACAGTTTTCAGTAAGTCCAACTGGGTCAGTTTTTTTTCCTCCAGGACTGAAATAAACTGTTGGTTTTTCGGTTTAACGTCAGATAAGGTAGCTGACTTGCCATTAAGAGGCCAGATACTATAAAAGATATGTGTATATTTATTTAATTTATGCCAGAAGGCACATTTACATGCCAGAGAGAGAGAGAGAGAGAGAGAAAGAAATAGAAAGCACCTGAAACAAGTCCTGGTCACACCATAATTCTTTTTTTCCCTCCATTGCTCTATTTTATTAGGATCCTAGATACATACACACATACCTGGAGTGTTTTCCAAGTTACCAGAGCCAGGACTGGAACCACGGTGGGCTGCATGGGATTTGATTCTCCTGCATAGTGCTTAACCACTGTACTATGGGGCCAGCCTAATTCATTTACTTTTAAGCCCTAGGCTTACAGGAAGGTGGTGAGATACACACGCTCCAGTTGACAGGGAATGCCAAAAACAACCATTTCATTTAAACTAGTATTTTCTTTCTCCTTTTCTTTTTTTTTTTTTGGAGAGGTGTGTGTTTTTTTTTTTTTTTTTTTTTTTTCTCGCTATAGGGAGCGTGCGCTCACCAGACAGACAGAGAGAGAGACAGAGAGATAGAAAGCGAGAAATCACCCCCTGGGGGGATGGCCACGCCGCAATCCCTTCTCCTCCATTCTCCTCTTGGGATTTTGGGCACGCACGCACACACACCCGGCGTGAGTTTAAGCAACCAGGTCCGGGACTCAAACCGCAATAGACTACGTAGGAGTCCAGCGACATAGCCATTACACTAACTGCTGGTCCCTTTCTCCTTTTCTTTAACACCTCCTCCCAGACTTTCCTCTTCCTCACCCTCCCTTTCTTCTAAGTAAAGAATTGCATCATGTTGCTACTTATACGATGAGAGTCAGCTGCTTTGCTGTAGCTCCCTCACAGTTGGGGCAGAGGTTGTATTGACACTTTCTTACACCACACTTTTACATCAAATCCTAGATGGTAAGAAAAAAGAATGTTAGATTTTTTCTTTTATAGATGGGCGAGTTGAGGTTCAGAGGGGACGAGATTGTCTAAGGTAAGAGAGCATGACTGGGGCCATTCATACTGGAACCTAGACTGTCTACTAAGCCACCCTTCCTCCATGTATTTTCTTACTTTCAAGAATCCAGACTTTCAAATCGGGGGCCTGGAATCTCTTGGCATTAAGAGTTTGACAAACTCATTGTTCTGAATCTGTTCTCTGCTTCCCAGCTTTGTGATAAGAATATCCTAGAAACTGGATTTTTCTATATAAAACATTTCCCCATGTGGACTGTGTACATTCTGCCTCAAATTCTCCTTGGCAGTTTCACAGTTTAAAAATACTTGAGTGTCTCTTTAACTTTGTTTCTTCTCCTCGTTGGAGAACTGACTTTTCACCAGGTTTTCTCCAGGATTGCCCTTACCTTGATAGAGAAATCTACTGCTTTTTTTTTCTTCCTCTCTTAATTCCTGCTTTTTTTTTTTTTTCCTGTTCCTACTTTGCATTGGCAGCGTCTTTTCAAACCCCATGCTTCAATTTATTCTCTTCCAACCATAGCCGAAGTGTGAAGAAAGAACTTAAATTTCTTTCTATCTTTTACAAACTCTTAATTAGAGTCGAATATGAAAACGTAAATCCAAAACACCTGGACAGTCAACTCTAGTCCTGCTTCCCTGGAAAATAGACACACCAGCTGGACTGCAAGTCCATGAGGGCCTTCTGTGGGTTACCTGTGAAAGAGATGGCGTGTGGAATGATCTGCAGTTGACCCAAATAATGGTTAGAAATTTCTGACATTTGCTATGACTCCTTTTTTTTTTTTCCTCTGGGACTCAGGTGCAGAGGATCAAGTTCATTGTAATCTTCAATATATAACACACTGTCATCATTGATCTATGCAAGATCCCCTCCTTTTGATTTGCCTATTTATTTATTCTCTTTTAACCTAATTTCCTTCCTCCCATAGGCAACCATTGCAGTGTGTTTAATGCCTATCTTTTCATTAGAATGTGCTCTTGATAAGTGTATATCATTGTTGGTGTGATGTATTTTCATTTATATAAATGTTAAGATCCATATTGCTATGTGTTACATATGATTCATTGCTTGGAATCACTACACATTTCTATTTTTTTTTAAACTTATCTTTCCAGGGCTAGACATAGAGGTTCCTAGCTCTTACTCCCCACACTTAATAGTGCCCAGCATCCATGTGTCCCTTATGATATGACCCTCTAGGAAAACTTCCTTGAGAGGTGGGTCCAGTGGTAGAATTTATGATCACAGGGTATGGTGATAGCAACATGGGCCCCTCAGATATCCTCGTCAGAACAAATGGAGCCACAGATGCTTGGGGTGTTGGCTGCCAATGGCTCACAATCAAGTCCCCTCTGAAGGAATTGGCTTGCCCCAAATTCTGGACCCTGCTCCCTTGTGTCTGATGGAACCAGGTGGACTGCTTCAGTAAGGCTCCTTGTAGGGTGGTGTAATCTCTGAGTTCTTTGTGGAGACTGCATGATTCTGAGCATGTTTTCCAGTAAACTTCCTATATGCATGGCTTCTTCTGGAAATGACTTGACTCAAAGACAATGTGTGATACTGAATTGGACTAAACAGTCATGGTTGCCCTCCAGAGCAAATGCACTGACCATATTTCTCCCAGCACAGCAGAAGTGTCTGATATCCCCTCATCCCTGTAAATGCTTGGGATTTTCTAGCAGTCCACATTTTTGTAAATGCATTAGGTATAAAATATTTTTTGTTTTAATTTTCATTTCTCTGATTATTAATGATTTTCAGTTTCTTTTTTAATACCTATACCTAAATCTTTTGGACTTTCTTCTTTTATAAATTATCTAAACATACAATTTGGCCATTTTGGTTTTTGGGTTACTATTTAGTAATAATCCCATTTCATTTTAAATTACTGTAAAATCTTCTCCTATTCCATTGTTGGCTTATTAACTTTATCCAAAGTGTAACTCCCATGGCCAAAAGACAATTTTCATGTGATCAAATTGGTCAGGGTTTTTTGTTTTTGTTTGTTTGTTTGATTGGGTTTTGTAAGCTATTTGTGTTGTTGAAATTCTATTTAGAAAGTATCCCTATTCTGTAAGTCATAAAGATATTTTCCTCTAATAACTGCATATTCATACCATTCACATTTATACTTCATATTTTCACATTTCAATTCATTTAGAGTGCACCTGAATGTGATATTTAGCAGAAATATTGTTTCATATTTTTCTCTAATGTGATTTTGTTTGTCACAAAGCATCTAATAAATTTGACCTTTCTCCTTAGATCTTTGTTACCACTATTTGCCTATTGGTCACTTTTTATTTTGCCAATACCACACTGTTTATATAGCTTCAATTTTATCATGACTATATATTTGGCATAGCAATTTTTCCTCTTATTTCCTTTGTTATTATTATTTTATATAGTTATTTAACCTAAGTTTAGAGCAACTTAAAATAAGTTTAAATTTAAATGAAATGTGTCAATTTTCTCAAAAATCCAACTTGAATTTTCCTTTGAATTGAATTAAGTTTATCAAACAAGTGTAGCAGAATTGACATGCTTATAATATTAATTTATGCCATCAGAGTTTCTTATAAAGAATTATTTTACTTATCTATCTGTATTTTTATTTACTTATTTATTTAAATTTGACCATAGAGGAACAAAGAGAGAGAGTGAGAAAGCAAGCCACTAGGTCTGGGATTTGAACCGTGGTCGGCTATGTGGGAATCCAGTGCCCTTAACCACCACGCCACCTGCTTGCCCACCATCAGAGTTTTTAGACATACTTTCTGTATACTTTGTGTGTTCTCACCATTGTGATTGGTGTCATATTTTTAAGTTATATTTTCTAGCTCCTCATAGTTGGTAAAGAGAAACATTAATTTTTGTATTTTAAAGTTCCCAACAACTATTTTTCAGATATTTTCTGTCCACCTTTATTGAGCTGTAATTGGCAAATAACAACAACCATTAATTAAAACAGCTTTTCTGTCGATTTTGGATTTTCTTTTTGCATGTCTATTTAGTAAATGATGGTAGCAACTAAAAATGATGATGCCTTAAACCAGCCTCTTCTAACCCTCCTCTTATTATTATCTCTCTCTCCTTTACTGGTATCATGAAAAACCTGTAATACATTCCAATTTTCATTTCTCAATACCAAGATTTAAAAAAAAAAAAATTGCCCGTTACTCTTTGTTTACTGAAGAATTGGAGTTATAACAAAGTGTTAAAACTCTCTTTAACCAAGAAGTGCAGGGTATAAGCACAATAAGTATACATATGTTAACGTGTGTCTTTCTGTGACCTCCTTCCCAAATGTTTTGTATCCAAAGGCTACACCCAGTTTGAGCCACAGTAAAGGGCCCTACTGTGTTTCCACTGGCCGTTTTGTGCCTTTGTCATGCCCATGTGAAGAACATGCCTCAGCCAGTGAGGATAAGAGACCGTGTAACTGAGCCACCCCCCATTAGATCCAGTCAAGGTCAAGCTAGTCCAATTGACTTGCAAGTGCTGGAGCCCACCCTGTGAAAATCAGTGCAACTGCCCAGCCAAGATCAACCGACATCAGCCAATCTCCATCATTCCACAGACAGATGAGCTAAAACACACTAACGCTGAATGTACTCAGGTGGTCGCATTGTGTGGTTTATAGTTAACATAGCAATTGTCAACTGCCGATGTGTCCCATATCACTGCTCTCTGTCATAACCTCACCCCAGCAAAAACTCCACCCAGTAAAGGGAACCTTCCTCTTTATTCCCACTTACCAAGGCTCCTGGCTCTACCCTTGCGTCCCGGCCTGCGGTTCAATAAGTGCATCCACCCACTGCTACACAGGTTAGAAATAGTGCAGAACCTTGTTGGGATTTCAGTAGTTTCCTAGATGTGGACATGGCTGGCTTTGCCAAGAGGCCCAAGGAGCCCTGAATAGTTGACCCTTCAACCTTGCTCTAACAAAAATGAACCCCAAATAATCCCAAAGCATCCAGTGTCCCTGACGCTCTTTGGAATCCCAAATAGTTGTATGCACAACTCTCACTTGGGATCCCCAAGTGAAGAGGAAGTTTTCAGGAAGGCCCCAGATTCTGCAGGCTTTTGTTACCAACCATTCATTCTGTCTAAAGTTCAAGTGGGATAGTTATGGGGGAGAAGTGGGGAGGGGGAGGTGTGTCAGAGCCTGCAGCTGCCAGGTTGGCTAGCCCAGTCGGTGGTCCTGGTGGGGATCACAATTTTTTTTAACTAAGTCTTATTGTTGTCCACTTCACAGTTTTGCTTCTGCGCCTTAGACCCTAGTATCAATTTTAGTTGAAAATGCTGCAAAAACAAAAAGGTAATGCCACTTCCCACACTGTTTCAAAAGGTTTTTAAGTGGAAAAAGGTATTTAGTATTTTTAATAAGCATCTTCAATACTATTGAGTTGGTTTCTTTGTTCATATCACAAGATTAATTATGCTGTCAGACACTTTCAAGGCCTGCTTAACAAAGATTCAGTGATATAATGGTTTGCTTTGCACTGCCTTTTTTCTGCATAGCAATCACAATCAGCATTAGACAATTTAAAACCCTTTCACCAGCCGGAAGTTCTGAAGAGCCTTTTAATCAACAAAAGTAATTTTGCAAACAACTAGATACAGCATTTTTCATATTAACTAACTTGCATTTAAACTCTGCAGGCTTGATTCTTCCTGGATCTCTCATTCCAGGAAACTGGGTTATTCCAGTGGCCTAGAATCTGAAAGTGGGGATCGCAACACACCGTTGGCCCTGGGAAACCCCAAATTTTCATGTCCCATTATCCCATTCTGTTTATGTAAAAGGTACTATTGGTACTCACATGTAATTCATTTGTTTTAATTATACATATATATATATGATATATATAACACATATAACATATAGAATATATAGAATGTGTGTGTGTGTGTGTGTGTGTATATATATATATATATATATATATAAATCTTGTCTAATGAGGTAAATTCTTTTTTGTTTTTTATTTGGTTACCCAGAGAGCTTTATCTTACTATTTTTTTTAATAACTACAATTTGCATTAGTGTGTTGCAGTTTTAGATCATTGTTTTTTCCTTTAATTTGCTTGTTTTTTATTTTATTAATGTATCCTTTGAGTCAGAGAATTCTATTAGTACCCCCTTTCAAGGCTTCAAAATTCAAATTTTTTGAGATCGGCACTCACTGAGGCATCACTAGCGTGCTCTGTTCACAAAACTAAAGGCTCTGATATTTTGTACGTGAAAAAATGGGAGCCTTACTAGGGAAACACATTAACCTTTTTTTTTTTTTTAAATCAGGACATTTAAAAAAAAATAAAACTAACCTGTTAATGACACCTTTAACACATTCATTTAAAAGGAAAAAAAAAAAGGAAGGAAGGAAGAGAGGAAGAGAAGTCCAGTGAGCAGCCGTAATCTGTAGCATTGCTGTGTGTAGTAATTAGCGCCGGCTGCAATGCTTCCCGCACCCTAAACCCCCGTGTGTTTGACACTCTTTCAGCCCTGGCGAGAAGTGACCCAGGGATCTGGAGCCACAGGACACAAGGAGCAAGTCCTGTCACAAGAAATAACAGGGTCAGGAGACACGACTAATGAAGTCATAGTAACTGGTGCACAGAGCCAATCAGAAGAGGCGCCAATCTGTAAATGAGGATATAATTAGCAGAAAAAATAACATGCTTTGGTTGAATTCGAGGGGAGCCTGTAATGACTGGATATTGAGAAAGATTCCGAAAGATTAGAGCAAACATTATGCAACAAAGAATACCTAATTAGGGGAAAAAAGTGAATATGCCTTAATTAGAGGGAAATACATGATTGAAAGACGCAAAGTTGTCTTTTAATATGAATGTAGTAATGAAGGTTAGCGCGTATCTCCTGGTTCGGCTGAGCAAAGCGCTCGATGAATTAGTGGGAGTGGCATCCTCACATCTCGGCAGGCAGCGCTTTCTGCCAAGAGGCACAGAGAGGCCTCTGGACAGATTTTTGTCCCTAGAAGCTGGTGGCTATACAGGCCTAGAGCACCTGTCTTGTTGCCTAAAGATACCTGCACCCTGAAGTCCATAGTGTTTAAAATGCAGAAGACAGATGATGATGATGTGCAAACAAAACACGTGTCCGTGTGTCAGCATCTAGGCACCTAGCTTACCTACAGTGATCTTTTTTCTAGGTCTGTAATTGACAAGGTGTGTATTTATTTCCAGAAATGAAGAGTGCTCTTCCCCTCTCAGACCACCTTCCTCAAATAGGTCTGTCTTGTCACCCCAGCAGATTCCCAGAGAGTTTTTAAGACCCAGGAAATAAGAAAAGAATGCTACCATCAGCCCTTCCTTTAATATAGCAGACATTTCAAGACTATAGGCAGCTACTAATTTTTCCCCTAATAGACAAACTACATGTTATTTCAGTTTCTCTGTTTCTTCCCTTTTTGCCAAACTGTTCAGAGTATTGATTTTCATTTATTTTACACGATTCTTAATTGTCATCATTAGCTATCTATGCCACATCCCTGGGCTTAAATATACTCTGTCAATTTTGCAGCATATTTATAGATTAATTTAAATGTGTTTTTAAATTTATGACTGCATACCTTTGGTATGTTTGTAACATTAAAATACTTATGGTACAGAATTTTTTAATTAAAACTATTCATCAAAGAAAGTCCAGGTAGCAAGAATCTCCTTGTTTGCGGTGGGGGTTCTGGCAGACAGAGCAAGCAAAATAATAGGTCAATTAAAAAAAATCTAAAGATAGTGTTTCTAAAGACACGATTGTTTAATGAGCATTTACCAACTGATCCCCCCCCCAAATTAAATTATGAACTTGATTTTTAGTTATGGGCATCAGGGCTGTGTGTGGCAGAAGATGAGGGAAAAAGGCCAGGAAATGGAGGTGTTCTTGTTTCAGCTGCCTGCAAACAGGGCTTCCTAAGTCTGGAATTCTGCAGGACCATTTTTTGGAACTTGACACCCTGAAACCAAGGCCAAGTTCACATCCCATCGACTCCCAGTGCCTCTGGTCTGCCCTGCCTTGCCAGCTTTGTCTGTGCCTCTTAAACCCACAGCCTCATCCTGGCAGGCTTCTCTTTGAGGATCTGTTCTCAGAGAGGAGAATGTTGGTCTCCTGGTCCAAAAAAGGGCTCTTAGCTGCTACTGAAATAGACTTTTTATGGCACTCATTGCCCAGGGGGGGAAAAAAAGTCTCTTCTGTTCTTTACCCACGTGTGCTGCTAATTCACTTTGGTGAGCTGTAGGCTATTTGGAGGATAGGAGAACCATCAGAAACGAGCAGCCCGTCTGGGGTTCCCTGGGCTGACGCTTCCACTACGGTTGCTGCCGTGTCTGCCTCTGCAGAGGGTGCAGCACTGAGCGGAACGCTGCCCTCCGAGCAGGCGCTCAGAGGAGACCGACACGTAATTGATGCAATCAAAAGCCAAATGCCCCCTCCCCAAAATGGAATCGTGGGGTGCTATGCCAAAGTCCTGGGATTACTGGGCACTCTGGGGCTTTCAGACTAAGAACTGTAAAAACGACATGCTTTATTTCCTCCTTCCTGGACAGGCATGCCAGGGTGTGTAACTGCTGCTGTGTCTTTGAAATTCCTCAGTTTTCCTGCATTGTTTTATTTGTGTTTGCCTTAAATTTTAGTATTTTTCTCCTATTTTCTGCTGCTTAAAAAAATCATCAAAAAAATTACATCATGGAACCCAGATCCCAGTAATATATTTCACATTCCCCACACTTTAATAATTGTACATTTCCCCAATGCAAAAGGAAATACTTTCCATTTTAAAAACTTTTAATCCTATTTTTCCTACCTTGCCATTTTTAAATTCACCTTCTGGCGTAGATTATTCCAGACCCAGACATATGAAAATCTATCTTGCAAATAGGACATAATTTTTAATTAGCAAATTGTCTGTGATACTTTTAACAAATATGGAATGAATAAAATTGATTAATACCCTATTATTTATTTTACTCTTAGTATTCAAATGACTTGAAGGGTAGACATTTTACCAATGGAGCAAAATTGGAGTCCAGAAATGAACAACTTAAAAAAATGAAACATTTTGGGGGGGCCAGCAGGTAGCGTGGTGGTTGGGGCACTGGACTCCCACATGACTGACCATGGTTTGAGTCCTGGGCCTGGCAGCTTGCTTTCTCACTTTTTCCTCTTTCTCTCTCTGTGTCTCTCTCTAGTAAGTGCATGTGTCCTATAGGAAATAATAATAACAATAATTTAAAAAGTAAATAAGTAATTTTGTTTAAATGAAGCACTTTTTAGTATTTTCACATTCACTAGCTCTTGCCACATATATTTCTAGTCAGATGTTAGAAAAATTAGAAGGTCTTATAAATTTGCCAGTGGCGTCTCGATTGGGTTGGCTGACTGAGCACAGGAAAACTGAAAAATTGCCCACCCGGTCTCCTCACCAGGCACGAGTCCTTCCTGGGCATTCTGGGAGCAGAATCAGTTTATACATCAATGTATGCAGTGGCCTATAGGAAAGCGATTGCCTGCACATCTTGCCATTCAATCCCTGATTTATTTCCAATGTGAGCTTTTATCAAAATGTCCCCACTGACAAGAGCGGGGCAAAGGCAGATAATAGTAGAGATAGCTAATGGAGCAGGGTTGTTTTGGAATTGGCCCAAATCCTCCTTTTACCCGACTTTGAATGCTAAATGAATCACTCAGATTTATATGGAGGTGGAAGCTCCACAAGGTCCGCATCAGGGCAAAATAGGGTTACAATTCAATAAAACGCGTGGCAATGCTTTATTGACTAATGAACCTACCGTGCCGCCGACCGCTGTATTTTACTGTCGCAGACCATAACTGCCTGGCAATTACATTGTGAGTGCTTGCTAAAGACGTGCCTGTCTTCTCCCCAGATCTGGAAACAGGTTCAGTGAAAGAAGCTCCAGAGGAAGCAGGTCGCACACCTTTCCCAAGTCTTCTGGGGATAGAAGCCAGGCACCGATAATAACAGTGCAAACAAGTTGATGCTGCTATTTTTAAATAAGCTGTTATTATTGACTAACAGAGGTTGCCGTGGGTGGGATGACAAAGCCTCGGGAGCCAGAGAGTTGCTGCGGAGACTTCCACTGGAGAGCTCGTTAATGAGAAGCAGCTAAGTGCAGAGTTAAATGCCTTCCGCCATCCTGGTTGCTACATCTTCTCTGGAGAAGGAGCGGAGGTGCTGGCCAGGTGCTCTATTTGTGATCTTGTCAATCCTGCCATTCCCCAAACATTTTGTCTCTGGGCAGATCGTGTCACCAGGTAAGGGGAGGCACTGAGGGCACAAGGCTTTAAATGGCAGAGAGAGTGGCTGTTTGCCAATAGCCTGAGATATTTTTTGAATATTGAATACCACCACCAATGCAAGTAGCAGCTCCCATGGTGCCTAGTCTCCCCGTCCCTAAGTGCGGGATCTAGAGCCATTCTAGTATGCCTCTTCGCACGCTTGCGTGTACACACACTCATATACAGGGTGATGGCTAAGTGTCCTCTGAATTGCTCTGTGACTCAGCACATGTAAAATGAACTTCACTTGAGGCAAGTCCAGGGCCTTTGGTGTATGAGCTGTTTTGTATGGCGGCTCCAGCAGGTCAGAATTAGCATATAAGACGTGGGCTGCAGTGTACTTGGAAAGGCTGGGCCAAAGTGGACCGATAGACAAGTGGGATGAGCCAGCGCTACCTTTAACTCCAGAACTCAGGTGTCTGTAAGCGCTTCTTCAGACCTGGTTGGCCCATTTTTAAGGATGTGCTGGGCAAGAAGTACTGTAGCTCATAGATTATTTAGAGCTAAGGGTAGTTGCAGAATGATTCATGGAGCTTGGTTTCATTTTAATATTTTTTAGAGAACAAAGCATAATGAATATGTTTACATGTTGCAAATGCTCACAGATGGTCCAGAAAAAGCCACCTCCATCCAAGAACAATGCTTGTTAATACTACACAGTGCTAGCATTACGCCAGGCACTGTCCTAAATATTTTACATACGCTGTCATGCCTGTGATATCCACAACAATTGCATGGACACTTACCATCTGATCTTCATTTTATATAGGGGAGGATTAAAGCACAGAGAGGTGAAGTCACTTGCCCGAGTCCACACAGCACAAAGCAGCAGAATGAGGACTGCTGGTTTCTGGATTTCATGTCTGTAACCCTGCACCGTCTGCCTCCTGTGGATGGGATGTAAGACAGGATGAGGTTAATGACAGTGTTCAGGCAGCTTCTGGCTAATCTTTCAGGTCTTAGCTGTCCTCCACTGATCATAAGCATTTATTATTTGTGAATCGTGTGGGCAGCTACAGTCACACAAGTGCTGTAAGCTCCTTCTGAATGCCACCCTGTGGCGTCAGAGCTCATGTCTGGTTTATGGTTTGACTGATTTGGCAAAGCGCGTGGGTGAGAAGAACTGAGAGAGACTTGACATGGGTGATGCTGTCTCCTCTGGGACAGGTCACGAAGCACACAGTCAGTAGAACGTCTGGAAGTTTCTCTGGACGGGGTGGGGAAGTTTTTCCCAGGACTGCAATGAGGTGGGCCCACTGAGCACATTACAGCACACTCAGTGGCACTTACTGCCACTTGGGCCCTGTGACCAACATTTCATTTTAGAGCAGAATGCATTGATCAGGCCGAGTTAATATTGTTGACTTCAATTTCATTGGCTTTTAATACTTTCCATTTAAATCAAACAGTTTTGTGGACTTGTTTGATTCAATTTGCTCATCTGTTTTGCTTTCTTTCAGTTGTACCTGAGCTCTGCAAAGTGGCAAGATGGGAAGAAACAGCCTAGGAGGCTCCCCTCACGCTCTCACGCCCTCCCTTTGCCTGCTTCCGTTCCTTCTTGGTGGACCTGGAGGTCTCCTCCCAAGACAGCTGCTTCTCCAAAGTGGGGTGTCTCTGGCTTACCTTTCAATCCCACCCCTCTATGCCTGACCTTTAGTAGCCCCGTTTAACTATTTTTTTTTAGGTTTTTCCCATAAGGTGTGTGTTTGTCAGAGAAAGAGAGAGAGAGAGAGAGAGAGAGAGAGAGAGAGAGAAGAGGGAAAGGGAAAGGGAAAGGGAAAGGGAAAGGGAAAGGGAAAGGGAAAGGGAAAGGGAAAGGGAAAGGGAAAGGGAAAGGGAAAGAAAGAGAAAGAGAAAGAGAAAGAGAAAGAGAAAGAGAAAGAGAAAGAGAAAGAGAAAGAGAAAGAGAAAGAGAAAGAGAAAGAGAGAGAGAAAGGGAAAGTGAGAAATCACCCCCTGGGAGGATGGCTATGTTGCAATCTCTTGTCTTCCACTCTCCTCCTTTTTTTCTATAGAATTATTAATTAAATGTTACTTATTTATTCATTTGTTTTTAATTTCACACACACACACACACACACACACACACACACACACACACACAGAGGAAGTGAGAAAGCAAGCCACCAGGTCCAGGACTGGAACTGTGGTCAGTCATGTGGGAGTCTTCAGCACTTTAACCACCATACCACCTGCTGGTCACCCACTCTCCTCTTGGGATTTTGGGCATGCATGTACATATGTGCACGGGATGATTATCAAGCCACCAGGTCTGGGGTTTAAACCACAGTTTGCCATGTGGATGTTCAGTATCATAACCAACAAGCCATCTGCTGGCCCTTTAAGCTTAGCGTTTTAAAATGTATTTGATAAGGGGGCCAGCAGGCGACATAGTGGTTAAGGCGCTGGACTCCCACATGGCCAACTGTCTTCGAGTAACAGGCTCAGAAGCTTGAAACTCATGTGGGGTGCATGTGTGTGCATGTCTAGAATTCTGTGAGGAGAATGACAGAGAAGGGATTACAGCATGCTCATGTTCATCTCCCCCCCCCCACCCCCGAGGAAGGGGCCTTTTCTCACTTTCTCTGTGTGTGTATTTCTCTCTGTGTCTCCGATGAGTGCACACACTCTGCAACATAAATCTCTCTAACAAGAAATAAGCAAAAATTTAAAAAATATAGGGACCAGCAGTTAGCGTACTGGCTATGTCACTGGACTCCCATGTAGTTGACCGCCATTCGCGTCCTGGACCTGGTGGCTTAAAACTCACACCGGGCACGTATGTGTGTGCATGCCCAAGATCCCGAGAGGAGAAAGGAGAAGGGATTGCGGTGTGGCCATCCCCCCGGAGGGTAATTTCTCGCTTTCTGTCTCTCTGTCTCTCTCTGTCTGGTGAGCGCACGCACCCTACGGCAAAAACCTCTCGAAAAAAAAATATATATGTATATATTTGATAAAGGGAATTGGAAAGCTCACTATGCTAAAGAGTTAGTGGCTTATGTGGGAGGTGTATGCATTTTCAAAAAGGTATGATGAGTTCCACATAAAAATCCTAAAGCCAGAATTTCAGGCACCATAGAATGTGAGGAATAAGGCACCCATCTTCCCACAGGAGACAGCGCTAAGACCTTGCACTGGCGCTGGCACGGTGGCCGGGCAACACATTCCTGAGAGCTCTTTTTCTGTGGTAAGGACATCGTTGGAGAAGGGCCATGGAAAGGGGAAGAAGCCTATGGGACATTTGGCTTAAAAGGACTTTTCTGTCGCATGGGTGTCCAGCTTCTGTGCCTCAGGCACACCTCTGGCATGACAGGAAGGTTCAGAGATGTAGTCCTGGTCTGTGGGCACGCCACATTTCCTGTCTGGAACTCTCTATTTTCCCGACGATAAAATGAAGCTTTTGAAGACTGCGATCTCCAAGGGACTTTCAGGGACACATCCACAAGACCTGGATTGCCTGCACGCATGTCCAAACATGACACCCACGGAGGGCATCTGCCTAGTTTGGGTGGCTTAATTCCCTCCTACTTAGTTGAGCGTCTTTGTACTTACCAGAAGGGAAGCTGACCCAAGCCTGTTTCATTGCTGAGTCAAAGCGGGGAATATCTGCCTTGTGGAGGGAATGATTTGCCTCTGCTCAAACTTCAAATGCAAGCCCTCTGCTGGGGACATAACGGGAATTTGTGACACTCGGTGGAGAACTTTAGGCCCATAAACCATAGACAGTATGTAGTTGCTCATCTGTGACAGACATAATAGGGATAATCGTCACTTAATAAGTAATCCAAGGCTAATTAATTATTACTAATATATATTGCAAAGATTCTTTTTATCTCATGCGGTTCAGAATATCCTATATGAAGGGGTGCAGGAGAAGCGCCTATGTGTAGGAAATAAAGAAAACAGCAGAAAGAAAATGCCATCACAGTGGAGAAAATGTGTAGTATTAAAAATCATATACATAGGCTTCAAAATTTTTGCACCAGAATAAGCTCATATTCTAAATCCACTTTTGAAGGATTAATTTTGAAGTTCTCTTATCATTTAAGAGGAAGGACAATAACTCTGACATTTTCATGGGGTTTTTAATTAAGCCTCTGCTGCTCATGGACTCTTCTGGATCATGCTGAGGTAGGTGAGGCTGGCACCGTTTGCCCATTTCACAGATGGGAGGCACTGATGCTGAAGAGGAGCCTGGGCCCACCATAAGCCACCGAGGTGGAGGCAGAGCCGGACCCCAGTGGAACTCTCCAGTGTGTGTCTCAGGGCCATGGAATCCAGGCAGAGGCACCCGTGAGCCCTGGTAGAGGTGCCCATGTTATAGTCTATGCAATGCGCAGCCTCTGTCACTGTGTACGGAGGCCCTCCTCCTGCTCATGTTGACTAAGCTGGGGTTAAACCCAAGTGACCTTGGAGATTCACTTCAAGCGTGATTCAGCCACACTTCGTTGGTCTGCTCTGCATACAACCAGCTTTTCTTCTCTTCAAAGTGGCTGCTGGGACCAGCAGTTAGCATAATGGCTCTGTTGCTGGACTCCAATGTAGTCGAGCGCAGTTCGAGTACCGGACCCAGTGGCTTAAATTCACACTAGGTGCATGTGCATGTGTGCCCAAGATCCTGAGAGGAGAATGGAGGGGAAGGGATTCCAGCATGGCCATCCCCCTGGTGGTTGATTTCTTGCTTTCTGTCTATCTATCTCTGTCTTTCTAGGGAGCGCACACGCCCTATAGCAAAAACAAACAAACAAACAAACAAAAAAGCCTCTCCAAAGTGGCTGCTGCTCCAAAGTGGTTGTTGGCTTGTCATTCTGACTTGGACTTTAACAACACTTACCTACCTGAAACTGGCCTTGCTCTGCTCTATGACATTTTTCTTAGCTCTCATTCTTTTTGTTTTGTTTTCAGTTGCCAGAGTGTGTGTGTGTGCTCACCAGGGAGAGAGAGAGAGATGGGGAGAAAACACCCCTGCCCCACTGGAGCATGGTCATGCCACAATCCCTTCTCCATTTCTCCATCCTGTCAGGATTCTGGGCCTACTCACGCATATGCCGGCATGTTTTTCAAGCCACCAGGAGCAAGATTCAAACTGCAGTTGGCCATGTGGGACCCAGTGCTCTTAGGAGTCACTAGGACACAAGGTTGGCCTTTAGTTATTCTTTTTTTTTAGATTTTTGCCATAGGATGAGTGCACTCACAGGAGAGAGACAGAAAGACTGTGAAAGAGAAAGTGAAAAATCACCCCCCTAGGGGGATATGACAATTAATAATCCATTCTTCTCTCAGGATTTTGGGCACACACGCACACATGCCTGGCATGATTTTTAAGCTACTGAGTCCGAAACATGAACCATGGTCAGCCATGTGGGAGTCCCGTACCTTAACCACCATGCTACCTGCTGACCCTGGTTTCTATTCTTGAAAGGATATTGGCTGAACTCCGCAGGTGGTGTAGATCAGAGGTCACTGGCCAGACTGTGGATTGTTGTGCTGGGGTGTCATCCCAACCCAATGAACTGTGGCCAGGATACAGAGGGGGATTACCTACTATGACAGGGTGGCCAGGGCCCTTCATGGGGCTTGTGCATAGATGGGCTCCACTCGTCTCTACAGAGGCTGGACTGTCACTTCTCAGGAAGTCCTGGGGCAGATTGTCACGCTTATGGAAGGTTGGAGAAAGGTGCCTTCCAACTCAGATTTCTGTTATTTTAAGACCCCAACTGTACCTCTTACAAACAAAGAGGACCATAACATGCCGTCTGGATGGTTGGTCCGAGTTGAACCCTTCCAATCAAGCTTTCCACAAAACTATCTTTCAAGAGGCTGTGGCCGGGAACCAGCAGTTAGTGTAATGGCTATGTCGCTGGACTCCTACGTAGTCGACCGCGGTTCGCGTCCTGGACCCGGTGGCTTAAAACTCACGCCGGGCACGTGTGCGTACATGCCCAAGATCCCGAGAGGAGAATGGAGGAGAAGGGATTGCGGCATTACCATCCCCCCTGGGGGGGTGATTTCTCTCTTTCTGTCTCTCTGTCTCTCTCTGTCTGGCGAGCACACGCGCTCTATAGCGAAAAAAACTCTCCAAAAAAAAAAAAAAAAAAAAAAGAGGCTGTGGGTAAGATCTTCGCAGGCCCCCGTGCTCGTCAATGTCTATCAGTGCCTGCCCTGAGGCTTCTATGTACCAGTAGTGTCATGCATGTTACATGCAAGGCAAGGAGTGGGCTTTAGAGATAGACAGGCAGACCTATGTTGACAGAGAAGAAGGAGGAAAAGGTGTTATTAAACAAACAAATTAAGGCACTGAATTTGCCATCAGAAGACCCATGCCATCACATTGGCCAACTATGGGATCCCTCCAATCTATGAAAAATTAAGAGAGTGATTTTATACAGCCAGACTTCATGCATGATTTTGGAAATTGAATGGGTGGGATATTTGTGAAGGCTGACTGTGTGCACACACAGATGCTCAGTACACGAGTGTGTGTGGCTGTATAGTTATCACATGGCAAGTGCAACTGCCCTGACCCTCTGCTGGACTTGTGCTGGAAGAGGCCTAAGTCTTTATCCCTGTCCTCACTGTATGGGTCCCTCTGTGTCTTCTCTCCTGTAATGCAAACAGCACGCCTACTTTCTGGAGAGAAAAGGCTGAACTCGAGTGTCCCGGCTGCCTTTCAACTCCCACCCCCATTCCCAGGGGTCTGGGTCCTGTAGCCAGTCATCGTATCTTGCACTTTCTGTCTCAGCTTTGTTTCTTTCGGAAACACACAGAGTAGAGGGGAGCCCTGCACAGCTTCTACCTCTCTTATATACAGTAGCTTGTTTTATGACTTTGTTTTAAAAACTATTGGCTTAGGGTGCAATAACACAGATGTCTTTGCCTCACAAGAGAACCGTGAATTTCCACTTCTCTCTCCTCAGTGACAGCTCCATTACCTTCCATGGATAGTCTCTTCTTTGGTCCTGGGGAAAAAAAAAGGAAAAAAAAAAATAGTATTTTCTCTCGCAATTGTCCCTTACGATAGGGCGACTGGATCAATAGAACTGGCGCCCGTTCTCCCTTGCCGGGCCCCCTACCAAGTCTTTGGGAGCCAGCCCTGTCGGCAGCCTCCTGGTGCTGGAGGAAGACTTAATGTCCGCATCCCCAAAGGAGTGCTAAAGCCATCGCAAAAGAAATATCTGTTTTCTCGCATGCATCCTGCAGGCGTTTCCGTAAGTGGTGGCAAGCCAGTGGCGGGCAAACTTTGTTGGCTGCCTTACTAAATCTTCACCTGCCTGACCTCAGCCTGACAACTTCTTAACACGCGCAGAGAACAGTCAATGCTCTGTGCAAAGCCGAGAGCTCCATCAGCCTCTCTCGCAAATGTCGGAGTCCCGGTTGGATGAGAGGTAGGCGCGGGAAGGCAGATTTACACACACATCACGGCCCGGGTGCGGCGGTGAGGAGTCAGGCTGTCTTGTGCTCGCATGCAGAACTCTTCCTGCTCTGTAACATGTCAGGCTGTCATGCTGCCTCTTCCCTGTGTGTAAGTGGTAAGGTGTGAGTTTAATTAGCATTGAACAAAATTTCTTACTCTCTAATAATAACACCTTGAATTTTTATGTTACCTGCTCTCCAAGGAGCTCAAAGCATTTAAAAAAAAAAAGTGCTTCTTTATTTTGTCTCTTTGTACTTCAGAAACAGAGATCATATCCCCATTCCATAGACAGGGAAGTCAAGGCAGAGAGAGATTGGTGGCTCATGAAGCCGTAGAAGGAGTTTAGCCATCGCTGGCTGATCTAACGGTGTTCCTTCAGCTCTGTGCAGAATCTATGGGTTTCAATGCCTTGAAAAGAAGGCTGTTCGGGAACCAGCAGTTAGCGTAATGGCTATGTTGCTGGACTCCCACGTAGTCGACTGCAGTTCGAGTCCTGGACCCGGTGGCTTAAAACTCACGCTGGGCGCGTGTGCATGCGTGCCCAAGATCCCGAGAGGAGAATGGAGGAGAAGGGATTGTGGCGTGACCATCCCCTCTGGGGGGTGATTTCTCGTTTTCTGTCTCTATGTCTCTGTCTGTCTGTCTGGTGAGCGCACGCGCCGTATAGCGAAAACCTCTGGAAAAAAAAAAAAAAAAAAGAAGAAGGGTGTTGGGATGTAGGAGCTGCAACCACAAGTATCTTTGAAGGATAGGCATATTGGGTCAACAGCAAGGCAACAGAATGGGTAGATCTGGGCAAACTTAACTCAGATTAAGTGTTGACATATGAGAACACAAATCCAGTAGTGCCAGGCTTCCCAATATTTACATACGCAAATATTGATTGAAAAATAAAAGCCCACCCCTGTGTAAATAATATGTGTCCTTGTTGGGCACAGCCCCAAGGCCTCCAGTTTGTGACTGGTAGGCTAAAGGTTGTGTGAACTGGGCTAGAGCATTGGGCTGTGCATGGCAGACGAGGCCAAGTTCAAGGAGCATAGCAGTTTGTGGGAACAGTTGGGAGTTACATGATCTTGGTTTCTTTTTTTTTTAGGAACTATTTATTTAATTTTATTTATTATTATTTTCAAGTTTTCTATAGGACTTGTGCATTCACTAGAGAGAGAAAGAGAGAGAGAGAAAGAGAGAGAGAAAGTGAGAAAGCAAGCTCTAGGTCTGAGACTCATACTGTGGTCAGGCACATGGGAGTCCAGCACCCCAACCCCACGCCACCTGCTGGCCCACTATATGATCATTTTAGTCTGAGGTTCCTGAATCACAGGAGTGGCAGGGCCAAGGAGAAAAGGGAAAGGTCCCAAAGATGTGGGCAGGGTGTGAGGGATGACTAATGGCTGTGGCCTATTGAATGAGGGGAGGACTTGGGTGGGTCTAGATGGAGTTTCTGAGGTCAGGATGTGAGTGGAGACTTTGAGGAGGACAGAAGGCAGGGAGGGTTCACTTATAGGTACAGGACTAGGACAAGCAATGATGAGGGTTTCAGCAAAATGTGCTTCCAATGGAAACAAAACAGGCAGGTAGGAATGTCCTTCGTTCTAGATGTTCTCAGGCGTCAGGATCCCACGGAGGAGTAAACACTATATAAATTGTGAGATCGATTTGCTTTCCAATTTGATCCTGTCAACTTTTTATTCAACCAGATGAAGACACAAAAACAAACAAATACAAAGGGGCTTCAAAAAGGCGATGGAAAATAAATATTATGAAAAAAAAACTATGCATGGATTTGAATTTTTTTTGCACCAAAATATTGCGATTCTATTTTTCCATAAACTTTTTGAAGTACTCTTGTAGATACTATCTCTGTTGTGTCTCGGGGGAAAATAATCCTTCCCAAATAAAGAATTAGCTCATAATAAACAGTCCTTTAAAGTGAGTACACTTAGTTTTATAAAACTAAATTTTATTGTATGTCCCCTGTTAATATATACCAAATGTCTACACTCTATGGCAGAAACTGAAAGATCAGAAGGTATAGAAGCAGGAAGAGCTGCTGTGGATACAAGAGATAGTGTGGGAGGAGGGTGGGACATGAGGAAGGGGTGGGAAAGAGGGAATCAAAGAGGAAAATACAAAACATTTAATGGACAATAAAATGGAAAATTATCTGTTGATGATAATGTATACAGTAATATCTTTGAATACACCATGTATTCTTGCTGGGAAAATGCATTGTGTTTGCTATAAAGGTATAGAGTGATTGAATGTTAAAAAAATAAAGAAGAAAGAAACTTTAAAATATAAAATATAATTAAAAATACAGAATATTAGCCCCCAAAAATTCCTTTAAAGAGTACATCTAGCTTTATAAAACAACATATTTCTGGGGGCTACATGGAGCTGCACCAGCCCCAGCTGCTGGAGACACCCTAGCAAGGGCCTCACATGTTCCACAAAGGCTGATGAGCAGACGCCTTCCTTCCTTCTGGGGCAATTGTCTTTTTCTGCACTCAACCCTCATGCTGACATTGATGAAGCTTTTCCAGACGCACGGGCAATAACCTTTTACTGGGATGAGGATTAACCATGGCTATTAGTGTTTGTGGAGAGGTAGAGCCTCCTCTTCCTTCATCAGAAGTGTGTGTTTCCTGGGGATTACGAGTTAATGTATCTGGAACGACATCAGCTTGTCCAGGTTTTGTGGTCTTCCTGAAAGTCATGTTCCAGGGCTCCCATGAGCCACCTGGCTGTGGTTCCACTTGGATCAGAGTTTGCCATTAAATGCAGTGAGGAGCTTGGGCCATTTATCACTGTGAATCTGGTGCCTAAATCTGGGAAGAAATGGTCAGGGCTCCAAATCAGAGCTGAGTCTCCTTGCCAGGAACTGGGTAGAGCTAGCTTTGCTGGATTTCTGGGATGAGTTGTCTGTTTGTAAAAATGAATGTCATTCATTTATTTTCTCTTTTGGATCATGTCCATGAGGCAATGAATTTCCCTGATTTCCATGTTCATTCACTTACTTATTAAATATTTGCTATGCTCTTACTGTGTCCCAGACTCTGTCTTAGGTGCTATAATCAGATAACATTCCTGTCTCATATTCTAGGAAAGGAGACAGACAAAAACAAAAGACTAAGCAGTTTCAGAAGGTAATAAATGCTATGAAGAGAACAGAAAGAAGCTAATATACCAGCAACTGGGTCATTTTAGACAAAATAGGGAAGATCCCTCTAAAGGAGGTGGTATCTGAGAAGATCTGAACTCACTCAGGGTTGAGGGTCAGGGAGACTATTTTTCCAGGCAGAGATAACAGGAAGTGTCGAGGCTTTGAGACAGGAATGCCCTGACACATTCACAGACTTGAAAAAAGGCCAGTGTGGCAGGAACAAGGTGAGAAAGGTGGAACCAGCGGAAGATGAGGCTGGAAGGCAGGCACATACCAAATAATGTAGACTCTTTTGGATCATGGAGAGGACTTGAGATTACGTTATAATTGTGAGGGAAATCACTGAAGAGCTTTAAGTAGAGATTTGGTATATTGGTCAGGATAGGAAAGGTTGTGCTGTGGTAACAAACAAGTCTAAAACTTCATGAAGTTGAAGAATTTATCCCTCAATGAGATTAGGGAAAGGCAGAGATATGTTCCTCATCGTATTCCATAGCAGTGTCAGGTTGGCAAACAGTCCACTGCTAGGGAAGCTACAGGTCTACAGGCCCGAAGAAGATGAAGGAGCAAATTACAGTCTTTCAAGGTTGTCTACCCTGCAAGTCACATGGGTAACTTTAGTCAGATTTCATTGAGGAAGTGAGTCAGACATTCTTGCCTATCTTCAGAAATATCCATTGCCAACACTAATAATTACTACACAGGACGCTGCTGGTGGGGGAGAGTCTAAGGACCCAGCAAAAGTCACTAGTGTCTAAACAATCACAGATTCCATGTTCCAATGCTCACTGAGTTAGAAGTGTTGTCCCCCACCCAACAAGGCTAATCCAAGCCATTAAGTTTGACGGATGATGTGCTAATAGAAAATGCAATTATTACCTTTTCCAAAAAAATCTGGGAGCCAGCTCTAAGAAATGCAGCTATTTGAGATATCATGAAGTACAAGGTCCAGACCTTGGGTATGACCCTTGGGCTACAGCTGGACTATTCCATGTCTCAGAGTTCCCAATGCCACCCACTTCACAGCAGACTGGGACAGCACCTCCCTGGAGTGGGTAGCCCTGATATGTAAAACAGATGTTCCTATTTCCATGGAGAATTCTGGAATGGTCCAATGTTCCAGGGAGGTCCCAAAATTATACTTTGCTGATATCAAGTCTTTGGTGGTTTTGACTCCATCTCTTTACTGTGTAGATATTCCTCCTGCTAGGTCCTTCCTCTGTTTCCCTGATGTGTCTTTCTACAGCCTTGGCCTGCCCTGAGTAAGTGCTCAGCTTATGAATTATACCCCTTCTTTTCTGCAGGCCCTTTAGAGATCTCTGGATGCCATTGAAGTATTGAGGGATGTCTGTCTGCCACTTTGAACACTCATTGATGGGACTCTAAAAAGAATGAACTTTTTCTGCACAAGACAAAGACTCTTCTCAATGACCATGAGACCAAATTCTGCCTTCTTGATGTGACTTTCCTGCCCACTTCAGACTCTGCTGAGAGGTAAGGGGCTGACATGCCCCTGGACCACCTGCCCTGGCTGTTGCCCCTGTTTTTCTGTATATCTTTCTTGAGACTCTTAATGCTACTGTTGGAACTGAAAGTCCACTCTTAAGCCTCATCCACGGCTTTTCTTCTAGCCCAACCGGATCTTCAGAGTATAAGTATGTTCATAGGGTGTTTTCTTCTGGCCTACCTGATATTGCTTTCCCATGTCTTTATGACCTTGTCTCCTGGAGTAAAGGCAATAGCCTTGTCTCTCCTTTCTCTTGAATCCCTGTAGCCCGAGGACAATATTAAGTTTTCAACAGGAATTCACAGAAGATTCATGGAGGGTCCAGAGGTAGACACAGAGATAATTCCATTGGGCCTCCATAAGAAAGGTCCTGGCCTAGGACTTCCCTGAGCACATTAGCACATGCCCATGATCCGAACTGGTTGAGAGTGAAGATGGATTACATGAGAAGACTCTGTTGGAGAGTGCCTGTCTCCCTCCCTCGCTCTCTTTTTCTCTCTTCCTTCTTTCTCATATGGAAGAAATGAATGAATAAACATTAATTAAAAAAAGGTTCATTTATTTGAATTGTGTTCTGTGGAAGTACAAAAAGATCACAAGGCTGGGGCTGCACATGCAATGCTGAGTGAGGAGGAAGATCACCATCTACAAGACTTTAACCAAAAAGGTAGTCTCCACTCAACCCTAGAATGGGCACTGGCTCTGCTCTGGCTCTTCACTGACTTACCATGTGGTGCTGAGCCATCCCTCTCCCTCTCCAGATCGCTGAACAATGACGTGTCTATGAATGTAGCTGACTAGCCTTATTTGTTGTTATTTTCACTTTTACTATAGGGATGCATGTGCTTCAGAGAAAGAAAGAGAAAGAGGGAAAGTGGGGGGATGGGAGGAAGTGAGGAATCACTCACGAGGCAGGATGGCCACACTGAAATCTCTTCTTCTCCATTCTTCTTTAGGTATTTTGGACATGCACTCACATGTGCCTGGCATGATTTTCAATCTGCTGGGTCCAGAACTAGAATCACACAGTCAACTATGTGGGTCCATGCCACTTAAGACCCACGCCACTTGCTGGCCCATTAGCCTTACTTTTTAAAGATTGGCAACATCTTGGGGCTCTCTATGCTTCGTGTCCATGCTGTTGCCACTTAGGATAACAAACATGTGTTCCTTCTTTGATCCAGCTGGCCAATTGTTAAGACATATTGATAACTCTGGGAGCTCAGGGGCAAACATGTTCCCAAACCAAATGTAACCCTGTCACATTCCTTTTAAAATCCCCAACTTGCTTGGGATGGGACCCTGAAGGCAGAATATGAAATGTAGCAGAACAAGAATGAAATTGAAACTACAAGTGCCTTGGGATCACCATCCACCCAAAACTTACCCACATGTGAATTTACCCTTTAATAAATCTTTGTGCAGTGTGAAAGACTGACTTATTTTGTGTTTTAGTCTTATTAATACCCTCTTGAACAAGGAAAGAGGGCTTCTAGATTAGAAGACTGAATTGGTAAAGTGTGGGTCATTCAAGTAGAATAGTCTTAAATTCTACCCTTGACTCTTCTCCTCACTAAGCTAGGCATGCTAAATGTGCTGGGGGTAAAATAAGGAGTGAGTGGGGGAAGATTAACATTAGCTTGTCTTTGCCATTTTTATACCTTACCCTTTATCCCTATCAAGCTTAATGTTTTTCCTGCTACCTCAGCTAATGCCACCTTGATCACTTCCACTATAAGCCCCCATGTGATGACTGCTGGGGTGAGCTGCCCAGATCCATTGCAGTCACGCCTCCAGGATTTAGCCCTCTAACTGCTGGGAAAGTCCCTAGCAGGTAGCCCTGTTAACCTCTTTCAGACTTGTCTTTTTAGTCCTAAAGCCCACTGCCACGCTAAGGCCCACTGTCAGCCAGGCCGTGGTGTTCAGTTTTGACTGATGTAGCAAGTCTAAGGTCTGGCTACACTTTCCTCCAGAGCCAGACATCTCTGTAGAGTCAACCCATTTTCATGTTTCTCTGCAAGGTTGACCAAGCATTTCACTGAAACTACATGGCAACCCAACTTTCTCCTCTGCCCAATCCTCCTTCTTTCCTTTGCATTCCTAGCCATAGATGGAAATTCCACAAGCATTCATTAACAAACTCCTGCACACTGATCTCCTTCTCAAGAGTCTACTACACAGGAAAATGACCTCTCCAAATGGCCTACAAGGAAAAGAGAGGCTAGGAAAGGGAAGAGAGGTGAGAAAAATCACTCACTGAGGACCAACAATGGAACCTCCTCTGTCTCCCCAGCCCTCTGCCTGGCATCCTGAGGCCTGTTTGAGGCATCCTTTTCAGGCTCGAGTTATGCTTCTCTGTGTTATCTACAAGTCTGGCTCAGATGAAAGAATCTGGTACTCTTGGATCTTACAAGTAGTTGTCTAAATAGCTTTTACTTCTATTAGTTGTGCAACATTTTAAGTAAGGTTTATATTTACTTCTTTAGCTCCTTTTTATGTAACGTGGATCATGTAATCTGAATTAAAAATGGAGACTTGGGGTCAGCTCAGTGCCATGGCAGTAATACTCTGCTCAAGTGAAGCTGGATTGATAGGGGAGATGGCAGAGTTCCCTGGTTGTCCTGTTCTCACCAGGGATATGCACCCATCGTCCTGGCTGACTGGAAAGTCTTGAGGGATTGTGGTATGAAACCCCGTTGAGAGTGCTTGTCTTTCTCCCTCTTTCTTTGTCTCTCACTCTCATAAAATAATTTTTTTTAAAGGTGACACAATGCCAGGCTGAGATGGGGAGTCAGCCTCACTTTGTCCAGTGCCCTCTTAGTCCCGAGGCCCCGCAGAGAGACTGGAGCCCTTCCTTTCTCATCTGGGGCCAGTTCTTTGCCTCTCACCTCTGGTCCTGATACAGAGCCCCTCTTTGGTTTCTTTTGACTTCCCTGGTCCTCAAGATGCAAAGAAGATTTGTCTAGTTAATATTTCCCAAGTATGTTCTTGGGTCCAGGCACTGTGCTAGACACAGAAGGTTCAAAGAAGACCTGACACGTTGTCCTTATATTGAAGCACACATGATCCTTTGCTGAGGCAGCTGAATGAGCAATGAGAAAGATGGTGCTGAGATGACAGACCCAGAGGAGGGGCATATTCCTCCCCAGGTGGGTGCTGAATCACATACATGCTGGGAATGGTGAAAGCTTCTTCTGGAGGAGGTAATGTTTGACCTGGGCCTTGAAGGGAGAGGTGGAGTTCACCCATTATCCTAAGTTACAAGAGTCTAGGAACTTCTCAAGTGTTAAGAATGGAGGCTGGCTGCACAGACGTCTCCAGGGAAGGCAGTAGCACTTCCTGTGTTTGCACGTCAGCCCCTCACATGACACCTGCCTGGGCTCATTTCATCCATGACCCAGAAACATACAAGCAGGTGAGTATTCAGGGCCAAAGAGGAATATAGATCCATGGCAGCCTAGAAAAATAAAGGGAGCAACAAGCGCATAGAGTATTCGAGAGGAATGGTGGTCTCTGTCTTCTTGTTGGAAGGCCCTGAAGGTCCACTTTAGGTCTCAAAGTCCTGACAAGCTACCCCAGTGGGCACAGAGTATTGTCTCCTGATGCAAACAGCAGAAAGAGGTGTAGGAAGGGGCCTATACCTGAGGCTCAGGGACCTCAGCTTGGCCAGAGCTTTGCAGCCCTACCAGCTCAGACCCTGCAAGAACACTTCCATTTCTCCCTGGACCTCAGTGACTCAGTTAGTAAATAGGAGCTTTGACCGAGAGAAGCTTTCTCAAAACTTCCTTTTCCTTTTGATTAATGTTATGTTCTAATAAGCAGGGTGCAAATAAACATTTAGCGTCCCCCTAGTTTGTTTCAAGCACGGGGGATACAAGGATGCCCTGATCATGGTCCTGTCCCTGTGGGGCTTAGGTTCATTCATTCATTCACTCTCTCTTTCATTCATCAATTCATTCAACAACTATTCTATATTTGCCAAGCCTAGTCCAGCTATGGAAGACACAGTGATGAACAGAATGTGCAAGTCCCTGCCCTTGCATTCTGGTGAAGTGAGACAGAAAATCAGTTAACAAATAAATAAAGGGAAACTCCCCTGCTTTTCCTTCCCCAACCTCAAGAGTCGCTGCAGGAGCTAATGAGGACTCTCTCTTTGAGCTCCCTAAGGAGGCCAGATGCTTTAATTGGACTTAACTTTCAGTAAGGTTTAATAGGAAAGCAATAGTTTGTTTTTAATTATAAAAAAGATAATATATCCTGAATACGCCTCTTCAAAGAATGCTGCCCTTCCTTACAGATACTGATCAGCTCTGACCTGTTTTGAGATTCATTTGGATAAGTGGACCAAGGAAAAATGTTCTGTTTTAGCAAAAGGGATATTGAGGCATTCAGGCAGGGAACTCCTCCCCACTTCTGGCCTGTTGTTGAATTTACTGTGAAAGCCCCTCTCTAAATAGCTTGATGTGTGTGTGTGTGTGTGTGTGTCTCTGTGTGTGTGTGTAGGGAGTCATGCTACTTTGGGCTGGTTTCTGCTCTACCCCTCACCCTGTCTGGCCCTGGGGAGAGCAGGGAGGGGCGGGGTCACAATGGAGTGAATCCTGCAGTGATGGGAATTCAGCAAAGTGGGTGGTCAGGGTTGGTCCAGCTAATGAACATTTTTGTCTTGTTTGGCTTCATGTGCCTTTGTTTATTTTTTGCCTTACTAGCTCAGACTGATTTATTATTTTTTTTGAGAGGTTTTTGCTATAGGGTGTGTGCGCTTGCCAGAAAGACAGAAAGACAGAAAGCAAGAAATCACCTCCCAGGGAGGATGGCCGCGCTGCAATCCCTTCTCCTCCATTCTCCTCTTGGGATCTTGGGCACGCACGCACATGCACCCAGCATGAGTTTTAAGTCACTGGGTCCGGGACTCTAACCACGGTCCACTACATGGGAGTCCAGCGACATAGCCATTACGCCAACTGCTGGTCCCTAGCTCAGACTGACTTCTGATGTTGTCACCAAAATGACTTTCTTTCTATCGACTTAGTTCACTTTGCTGTGGTCTGCAAATCATTTCTCAAGTTGTCCCTGTAAACTCCAGGGTTTCAGAAACAGCTGAACTGAAAAGAATCCTATCTGAGAGGCCTTCTTCGGAATACCAGGAGTGGGTTCGGAAATGTGTGAGGGGTGGTAGCCCTGGGGCACAGGCCAGCTGGGTCTATTCCAGAGCCAAACATCTGCTCAGAGATTAAAATCACCAGCTAGTTAGCTTCATGCAGAGAGAAATAACCTTAGGTGCTTATATGCTTTCATTTGGAGGTATAGAGGCATGCACATTTGCCCAGCTATTTTAGAAAAATTAATAAGAACTGAAAGATGTTTATATAATAAATTTAATTGGGGGCCCAACAGATAGTATAATGGTTATGTCGCTGGACTCCCACTTAGTCAACCACAGTTTGAGTTCCAAACCCAGCAGCTTAAAATTCATGCCAAGCACATGTGTTTCCATGCCCAAAATCCTGAGAGGAGAATGGAGGATCAGGGGTTGTGGTGTGGCCATCCACCCCTGGGTGTGATTTCTCACTTTCTGTATCTGCATCACTCCCTCTGTCTCTCCAGCAAGCACATGCATGCTATAACAACAACAACAACAAAAAAAAAAAAAAAAAAAAAAAAAAAAAAACTCTCTAAAAAAATAATTAATTAATTAAATTGCAATGGAGTTCAAGATACAGACTGATTTTCAGGCAAGGGAATGGGAAGGTCCACCTAGTTCTATCACTGTAGATGCTGATTGCTGAGTGATAAGTTTTGTAAACCAGCTCAACTACATAGCCAGAGAAACTCCCTGAGGAAGGATGGTGCTTGGCACTGGCTTCCAACAATGAATATAGCATAGAATGCAGTCTACTTGGGGTGGAGCACGGTGTGGCAACAGAGAAGTCAACAAGGCCACATGACATGAGTTCCAAATCTTCCTGCTGCTCTGGTGCAAAATAAATAAATAAATAAATAAATAACCAGGTTGTGAGGTTAGGGGGCAGAGGGAAGATATTAGGGAGGCCTGCACAACTGGGAAGCTTAAATATGAGAGGTAAATAGATAACTAAAGTTGTCCTAGGGCAGAGGAAATAGCATAGACAAAGTCCTATAGGTAAGAGAAATAGTATTTCTGGGGAACTAAATGAGTTTATTGCTTCCAGAAGTGTAACATGGTATGGGAGGCAAGTGGGTCCCATTATGAAAGTTCTTTTTTTTTTTTTTTTTTTTTTTTGGAGAGGTTTTTGCCATAGGGTACGTGTGCTCGCCAGACAGACAGAGAGAGACAGAGAGACAGAAAGCGAGAAATCACCCCCCAGTGGGGATGGCCACGCTGCTATCCCTTCTCCTCCATTATCCTCTGGGGATCTTGGGCACAAACGCACACGTGCCCAGCATGAAAGTTCTTGAAAACCATGTCAAGGATGGAGGGATTCTAGCAACGTCTATATATGCAAGCTACAAGGTCAAATATGCATTAAGATGATTCTGGCTGAAGTATAGAAGGTATAGTAGGACCAGCAGTTAGCGTAATGGCTATGTCGCTGGACTCCCACGCAGTCGACCGCGGTTAACGTCCCGGACCCGGTGGCTTAAACTCACGCCAGGCGCGTGTGCGTGCGTGCCCAAGATCCCGAGAGGAGAATGGAGGAGAAGGGATTGCGGTGTGGCCATCCCCCCTGGGGGGTGATTTCTCGCTTTCTATCTCTCTGTCTCTCTCTGTCTGTCTGGTGAGCACACACGACCTATAGCAAAAATAAACTCTCCAAAAAAAAAAAAAAAAAAAAAAAAAGAAGGTATAGTAAATACACTGGAAGCTGGCAATATGGAAGGTATTGCATGATTCAAATGAGAAATGGGATGTTCAGAAAGATAACAAAACAACAACCACAAAAATCCAGGAGAATGTGGTATCTGGTGAGTCAGAGTCTCAAAAAGTAGATATACTCTTCTGCCTGCAGAAATTAGATTAGCTAAGAATTGAAAATTACCCTTTTCTGCAAAGTATCCTTAAGATGTTGATGAGAAGAATATCTGCGAGATGGATGCAGAAGCTAAACTGCAGTAAGCTGAAGGGAATAGAGTGGGAGAAAGTGGAGACAGCAGGAGTTACACAACTCTTCTAGAAACTTGGCTAATGGTGAGGGCAAGAAAGTCCTTAGAGGGACCAGCAGTTACCGTAATGGCTATGTCGCTGGACTCCCATGTAGTCGACTGCGGTTCGAGTCCTGGACCCGGTGGCTTAAAACTCACGCTGGGCGCGTGTGCGTGCGTGCCCAAGATCCCAAGAGGAGAATGGAGGAGAAGGGATTGCGGCATGGCCATCCCCCCTGGGGGGTGATTTCTCGCTTTCTGTCTCTCTGTCTCTCTGTCTCTGTCTGTCTGGCGAGTGCATGCTCCCTATGGCAAAAACCTCTCAAAAAAAAAAAAAAAAAAAAAAAAAAAAAAAAAAAAAAAAAAGAATGTCCTTAGAACTATAGGAGATATCTTAATATTTTTTGGTTGATTGGAAGATATTTAAGAATGTTTAACTGTTGGAAGGAAAAAGGAGAGAAAAAAGACAGTAAAAGATGGTGAAAATATGGGAAAGAAGGAGTGAGTCTATCAAACCATAGTACCCAGGGAGTAAAAGTAGAAAAATCTGAGTGGAGAAAAAGTGAGAGGATCTATCTTCAATGTAGGGAGGAGTGGATTTTCCATTGTGATATGGAAGAAGGAAGAGGATAAGAGGAAGGTGGAGATAAGGAGATCGGAAAGCAGAAAACTTTTGAAACAGTCACCTGGGGTAATTTCCTATCCTGGAGACAAAGGAGGTAGGGAAGCTCAGAGGGATGGTAAACAAAGCATGGCTGAACCAGAAACCCTTGTGTTGCAGAGCTTCAAATTTGCAAAAGAGTGTGATGTTTTCCTAGTTTTCCTTGTCAACCCAGAGTAGAAGTAAGGGAGAGAGAAAAATGTATTCACTCAGGACTGAGACTTTGCCAGGGTAAGGCAAGGACAATGGTAAGAATGGTGCCATGGATGATACTCACGTAAGAATGGTTGAAACAAGGAGACCAGGTGAAGAAACAAAGGCATAGGCTTTTCTAGGTAGAGAGACAGTATTTGCATACAGGAAATGGGAATCCTGAGAAAATCAAAGGAAATATATAAAGTCAGAAATGTTCAAGAGAGCTAGGACAGTACATTGAGTCTGCTGATCTGATGTTTCTAGCATTTAAGATTTGAGTGAGTCAAATTCTGGGGGAGCGTATGGTTCACCTGGGAATACCAGGCATCTGACTGGCTAAAGTAGATTGAGGTGCAGATCACTGGGATGAGCGGGTGGATCAGTCATTTTTTAGATACTGATAAGGGATAATAGATCATCCATGTTAAGGTTGAAGTCACCCCCAATGATGACAATATACATGGGGGAAGGTCGAGCAAGACATTCACCCAACTGTCACCTTGAGTCTGATGAGAAATGCGCTCAGGTGACTGCTAAGTGTCAGGGGTTCATAAGTGGTCCAGGGTAGCATAGCCAGGTGGTGCTCATCAAAGGTACAAGAGTAGAAGCAGGTTTCCAAAAGGCTCTGGGAAGCAAAAAAGACACCAATTCCTGAGCCTCATACACCACCATAGAGGATGGCAGAGAGTTTGTTCTGAACTGTATCACCAAGACCACAGCTTCCATTGTAGCAGAACAAGGGCATTGACCTTATAAGGGAGCTATGAGAAGGTCTGCTTATCAAGGAAAGCGGCTTCCATATAGCAGTTTGGAAGGGAGAGGAACACAAGTGATACAGACAAAGCAAGGCAGAAACACCACCACATGGGGGAACTTGGAAGCTAGATGACTGGAGGTTTAAGATAGTAGGGATGGGAGGAGGTAGCAACGGCATGTGCTTGAGAGGTGCCAATGAGTTGGGGGGGAAAAGTGCTTTCTCTACAGCACTGATAGGATTCATTGGTCCATTGGATTCTCACTAAATGGTAGGGACATTTACTGGATCAGTCTTTACTGTCTCCAGAGGCATCTGGCTGATTATGCCCCGCTGCTAGGGGAGCTCCCCTAGGCCAGGTAAGGGGGGGCTTCACAGCCATGGTGGGCCTGCCTCATCATAAAATTTCAAACTTCCACAACTGCTGCAACTGTGAAGCTTGAACTACACTGCTGTCAATCTAGTGTCTCCCGGAAAACTCGTTTCACATCATCAGATGGATAAATGATTTTTTTCTTAAATTAGGATTTGACAGAGTAATTGTAAAATTGGTATTTTGCTCAAAAGCCCTTTCATGAGCTTATAAAAATGACATTAGAGAGAAACTTTCTCAGTAGAGATTTTTATAAGATGTATCATATTAAACTGTATTTAAACATATTGAACATGTATAAATTATCACAAATGAATAGGGGAAAAAAAGGGCAATTACTTATTTCCAAGATTTCAGTGGCTTTCACTGAATGGCCTTATCTATTTCAGTGGCTCATATTTGGATGGTAGTTTTTGTGTCTCTCAGCTTTGGGAACAAGGAAAGAAGAGGTGGCGGAGTATGTATTCCATGTCTCAGGTATTGAGAATTTAAATTACCACAGTTTTCAAAAGAAGTTCATGCTTTTCCTTTAAAAAGAAATTATTTCCTGAGAGAGAGACAGAGAGACAAACACCCCCAAGATCATGGCATGTCTATGTATGCCCAGCATACTCAAGGAGGTTCTGAGAGGCAAACCCAGAACCTTTCCCATGTAGGTCCAGTTGCATTATCACTTTGCTACTGACTAACCCACAAGTGCATGCTTTTCAAGAACATAAACCACAATTTATTAAGTTCTTACATTTTAAACAAGTGTCTGGTGCGTAAAAGTACTGACTATATGCTTGGTAAACTGAACTAATTTCTATTTTCGTGTGGCCAAATCAGAATGCAGCACAAGAAATCCATTAGCATAATTCTTGGGGAAAGGATGCCTCAAGAATAATATGGTAGACAGGAAAACCCATCTGCTGACGACTGTGGCTGAGTGAGGGAGGGATGTCTTTCCACTCTTCCTCTGCATGCCACCCAAAGTGGGATCCCGGGGAAGCTGGAAGGAAGCTGGGTCTATGATCTGATTTCTCTAAGGCTACATTTCCTAATGTGTACTATCCTGACATAGATCAACACCTCTCACATCCATCCTCTGTTCCCTCCCTCTGCCCCCCTTGTTCATGTGTTGGGTCCGTATTCTGTTGCTACATGCAAAGCATGTTGATGATAAATGGATGATGGATGGCTAGTTGGATGTGTGGATGAATGTATGAGAGAAGAAAGGAAAGGACAAATGCGTCCCTAAAATCTTCTTTCTTTTGGATTCAGCATCAGTGTATTCTATCCAAGAGAACATGTTGACAGAGCCGTAAGAGGCTATAACCCCCTGAGAAACTCCCACCAACTCCTGTTGGACGAAGGTTAGAAAGGCAAAGACTTATCAGTCAAGAAAAGACGAGGTTGAGAAGAAAGAAGCTCCTTCTCCCTTCTATGTCCATACTATAGCTACAGAGAACAAACACATCCTTTAAAAAGGTCATAAATTTTATTCTAATTTCTAATTTACATATAATAACTGTATATCTTTGTGGGGTACCATGTGCCTTTTCAAAAGATGTATATGATGTGTATCAATCAAATAGCAGAGAATATATACTTATTTGCCAAATCTGTATCTGGAACTTGAACTCACATTGTTAAAGCGCTCCATTGCTATTGCTACCACTCTTTTTTTTTTTTGGAGAGGTTTTTTTTGCTATAGGGCGCGTGCGCTCACCAGACAGACAGAGACAGAGAGACAGAAAGCGAGAAATCACCCCCCAGGGGGGATGGTCACGCTGCAATCCCTCTCTCCATTCTCCTCTCGGGATCTTGGGCACGCACGCACATGCGCCCGGCGTGTTTTAAGCCACCGGGTCTGGGATGCGAATCGCGGTCGACTACATGGGAGTCCAGTGACATAGCCATTACGCTAACTGCTGGTCCCCATTGCTACCACTTTTACCACTTCTGCCTAAAGTCTTAAGTGTAAGGCCCCTATGGGGCTTCTGCTTGTCTGAGTGAGGAATGAAATCCCAGAACTCGTGACCTGCTTGGTGGTCCTGACTGTCACTTCAAAGGCATCCCAACAGGGGCTCACACTACATTTCAGAGGATCTATACACAGCGGATGATGAGTCAAGTTAGGAGGGTTTGGGATAATGAGGTTCCAGAATCCACGTCTCTTTCTTTTGCCCCATCTGTTTACCTCCTGTTCATCACGTTTGCTTCTTTCCCCAAAGCCTCTCTCTCAGAAAGGGAAGACCTTTGGTCTGACCCTGCTTCAATTTCTGATCTCTCCCCACTCCCTGCACCTCCTTCGCACCTCCTCCACCTCATCCGTCAGCCAGAACTTGTGCAAATGACACTTGGAGTTCCACCTTCCCTGGCACGTCGGATGAGGAAATGACTGGAAACCTGACAGTCTATCACTACCAGGGAGTGACAATTTAAAAAAAAAAAAAAAAGATTCCAGTTATGAGTGTAAGTTTAAAAATGTAACTAAAAGCCTTCATCAAAGTTTAAAGAGCTTCTTGCGCTTTTAGCATTTGCTTATTCTGATTTATTGACAATGACACACCTAGGAACAGTCGTCTCTGCCGAGGCAGTGAAGTAATGGACTTTAGGGGGAGAGAGAAAAAGAGAGAGTGGGGGGAAAAAGGGAAAAAAAAACTGAGAAGGTGCAGCTCACAGAAGAGAGGCCGCTGATTACAGCCCACTAATTTGTTATGCACTCCGGCAAATCAGCGGTGATTCATATGACAAATAAGGAGAAAAAATTAACAGCTGTCATGTTGTGATGTGTTAATTTCCTGACAGTCTCTGCACTGAAGCCAATTACTGATTTAAGGGCAGGGAGAGAGAGCCCTGTTCAAGCTTCTAATTAGGCTTCTTCAAGACTAAAAGGATAAAAGCAAAAATAAGAGCAAGAGAATGAGGCAGGTAGCCGGGCTCCACGAAGCTCACATGCTTTTAAAGCCCCAGTTAAATAGCTTTAAGCTTAAGTGTGTTTAAGATAAGAATTTAGAAACATTTATTCACTTTTATCCCTGACCTGGTGGTTTAGGCTTTTGTGGAATAATTGGGAGTTGAGCAAGGCCCAGGGCTCCTGTTGCCCTCTTTCTGCACGAGTCCAGCCTCTCAGATGTAATCTACTAATAATACCTTTGTTTAGTCGTGTCAACAACCATTCATCACGGTGGTAGACAAAGGGCGGTGGGTGCTCCACCAGCTTCCTACTCAGGGATCGTGCAGAAGACGTGATCCATGGCTATTCCCCCATTGCACTAAATGGCCCTATTGGCACAGGTCCCAAAACAGAGGGTAGGGGGTACATATACAGTCTGGGTGCTTAGATATCAAGGCTGCCTCCATGTAGACCCAAAGGAAATGAGAATGTCCCAATTCTCATTGGGACATTACTGGATTTACTTTGGCTTCTTCCAATATGCTATCTTGACTGATTCCAGCTACATTATTTGTCACCTTCATTGATCCAGTTGTCTAGAAATACGAACAAGTCTACTGTAGGGTCTCAAAATTTCTCTTATGGAAGAGTTAGGGGGCATCGGCTACTGGGAGACTCACCTTGGTCATTCTAGATCCACTGAGGCTCTATCAAATTATCGGTAGCAAAGTTTCTCACAATATTGGTCATTATGATCCATCAGAAAAATGGGACTTGGAGAGACCGTGTGCCTCTGAGTATGACCAGTTACTCAGGTGGCTGTCTTTTTATGTTGTCTTCCAAGAAAAGCAATTCTTTTCCCGTCTGTATCCTTCATTCTTTCCTAGGGTTTGTTTAAAGGCTCTTTGTAAATTTTATGTTTTAGTTCTTAGAAATAAGAAACCTCGTGGGCTGACACCATGCTTACACGGGGTCTTTCCTCAGTGGGTTCCACGGAAGGACTTCCTCCATAGATAGGCAGAGAAGCTTTATCTTCCAATGCTCATGGCTTTTTCCCTGTATGTGGGAGAAATCCATTAGGATTCTTTGGTTGTCTGTGCTAAAAAAAGGAAGGAAGGTTAGTAGGAAGAAAGGAAGAAGAGGAGGAAAGAAAGAAGGAAAAATTAGAGGGGAAAAGAGGGAGAAAAAAACCCTAACGTAGGTAGCCAAAGTGGATAGGGAACTTACTAGATCACAAACTGAAGAATTAAAAAGATCTTGCTTAGGGGTGGTTGGACACAGATCTTTGATAGTGATGGTGGGCTTGGAATCTCTGCCTTAGCCTCTTGGCTCAACCTATCTTGTTGTGGGTCACATTTTAAGACGGGTTCCCCATCTTGTGAGGCACATCCTGTAGGTTCATGTTCAATGGAAAAGAGACAATCAGGCCTTTCTACCTTAGGCACCCTAAAAGTTCTAAATCTCACTTGGATGGACAGGTTAAGTAGGCTTAGGGACCTGCCTGTACAGACTAGCTTAGAATTGGGTCATAGGCCCACCATGGAGCTGAGGAAAAACCACATTCAGACCCATGAGTGGGAGAAGAGGATTTCTGTATCAGGAGATGATTCTGTAGGGAGAAATCATTGAGAGATGATTGCACAAAGAAGAGGCTTCTATGTCAATGAACTTCTTAAGCTTCCAAATATTTGAATGTATTAAGTGATAGTAGTTTTTTAGCGGTGCAAGTAGAGGAGGGAAGTGTGGAAGTAGGAGTGGAGAATCAAGCCCATCAGTAGCCACATTTGCAGACAGCTCTTATTTTTGCAGCACTGACCCTGGAATTTAAATATAGAGCAGGGCCTCATTTATTGCAGGGCTTTCTTTCAATAGAGATTTATCACATGTCTGAGAGTAAAACAGGCCCCTAACCTGAAGGCACTCGCACTGCTCAGGGACCTGTGTATCCCCAGCTGAGGCCACGCCAACCCTCTGCCCCAGAGAATTTCTGTTTCCTGCTGCCCGAGTGTCTGGGTCCAGGGTAAGCACATCATTACTACAATTAAAGAATCACTCATGCGTTGACCGGTGAGGGGAAAATAGGTCCCTAGAGTCCCAGCCTCCTCCTGGATGGCTTCCTCCTTTTAGGCAGGTGGTCTGATTAAAAGGCTTCAATAGTTTATTTCATTAGGAGTCACTGTAGGTATTGCCTGAGACAACAAGGATTCTTCGACATTGATTTTGTTGGTGACTGCAACCCTAAACTTGAAGGGATGGCTAAAAGGTAATTCACTCTCTAAGCTTTGCTCAATTCTGACCCATTATCAATTGAGTTGAAATATGTCAGCACGGTGAGATATTGAGTGTATTATCTTTTTTAGGAGGGTTCGCTGAGTGAATAACACACATGCATTTACCTATCTAAGTGCTGTCCAACAGATGTATGATTTATTGATTCATATAGTGCCCTTCATTTGCATCAAGATGTTCTCCTAGGGAATGCCACATCCCAGGAGAATACTGTGTGGCTTTGGGGAGAATAGGCCAGGGTGGGTTGTTTCTCCTAAACCTGATGAATCCCCTTGGGGCTCTGAGAAGCCCTTACCCTATCAGAGAGACCTTTACAGCCAACTAGGCTTTCCTATATGGGAGGGAAAGCATGGGCTGGCCTGAGCTCCTTAGGATGGTGAAAGGAACAGCTGACCAGCTGTGTTCTGAGAGGACAAGAAGATTGCTCTGACCAAGAGGAGGACATGGGAGGCAGACACGGAATTAAAACAGCAAAGGCAAGTGAGAATCCTAGGAGGATGGCAAAGGTGCTTGACAAAAATATCAAGGGAATTCTGACTTTGAGGAAGGCAAAAACGTTTTATCTTCCTGCAAATCCGGGTCTAGGATGGATAAAGAGAAAGAGAACAAGAGGAGAGATTCTAGGCTATGATTAAGAGCCCCAGTAATCCAGAAAAGTGGCTGAGCACTCCATTCCATTGTTTGTAGTGAAATACACTAGCTTTTCTGTTTTGGTTCCAAAATTCTTCCAGTATTTGAGGACTTTGAGGCAATGGTGCTTCTGTTTTCCAGGCCCTGTCATCTTCTTCTATCCCCATCCTCACTTTTCTTTCTTTTTATCTTTATTTATTTATTTATCCTGTATTTATGATACAGTATGTGTATTCATGACAGAAAGAGAGATACACCTCTTCAACAGGATCTGGTTATAATATAATCTCTTTTCTCCAATTATTCAATGCATTGGATCTTGGGCACTCACACATGTGCCTGGTGTTTCAGACTGACTACTAGGGATTCGAACCATAGTCCCCATGTGGGATCTTCCTTCTCTTGAGCAGAACATTACCACTGCACCATGGAGCTTGCCTACACCTCTCACTCTCTTCATCTATTCTTCAGTCTACTTTTGTCTTCCCACCCCACCCCCGCCCCTCTTCCTTATTGCCTCAGTTCTTTGACAATGACTAATCCCTACTATTTTAATCTCTGGTGGATTTTAATTACCACTCAAGGAGTGTGGTGGGGGGTGCCCCTAAGGGAAAGAAAACCAAGACTGACAGTGTGGGCAGTAAGACCAAATGGACAAGGCAGAAGTAAACCTTTGAATCTGCCCACTATAAAAGCTAAGCTGCTCCCTCCCTTCCCTGACCTCCACTTTCTATTCACAACCATTCTTGCACTCATGTCCACTGGCCAGTTAAGAAAAGGCTTCCAACAAAGCGGCCTTGGTGGCAATGTGGATGTCCTGCCAAAGTTCATGCAAGAAGACCACATTCTTCTTGTTTGGCTTCCTCTTTTCTATCCAAATAATTTCAAGATATTCTTTCTCTTCCCCCTCCATAGGTACTTGTAGACTTTTTCTAGTGCTTTGATTTGGCTCCAGAATAAGGTGGCTGCTACATTTAGGAGGCATACTTTTGTGATGTGCATGTGGCCTTATCAGCTCTCTTTCTCCCTGCACTGCAGAGCATTATCGGCATAGTTCTGGGAAGCATTTGTGTTAGGGAAGCGAGCCTCAGATGAGAGGTGCTATGTTACTACAAAGCTTTCAGATGATGGAGTGGCTGGTGCTGAAAGACATATCAAGATAACAGGAATCCTGAGAAGGTTCTCTGTAAGATTAAACAGCGAGAACAGGTCAAAACAGGGGCCCACAGGCTAACCATGTAGGGAGAGGAGAAATATAAATGTATGAGGTCCTGAGATATGAAAAAGTCAAAGCCCTTTCACTTACAAAGCAGTGCCTAGATTCTTTACATTTTACAGATGAGTAATATGAGCTTTTGTGACTTTCTGCCAGGTACCAAGCCTATTCGACCTCTTGACAAGACAACGTTTGAGGGATGCAGGTGCACCCAAGGTATTGACTCTCCTTCCAAGGAATTGCATGGATGGAATAGGAGGAGCATCTGGGAGAGCAAGAAGTATCTGAGTAACAGATATGGGCTCATCACCCTCCCCCCACCCCAAGCTTGCATGGGCTCAGAGAAAGCCAAACCTTGTCTCGGCACTGAAAAAAACTCTACTCTCTCAAGTACCACTTGAACCCATTTCAAATTCTAAGTCTGGTGAGTCTCAGCTGTTAGAAAAATGTATAAAGGAAAAGTAGAGGAAGGAGACACATGTTTGGTCAGATTTCAAGTAATTTAGGTTAGGTGGACAACAAAAGGAGCTCATTCCAAATCACCATGAAAGAAGTTTTGACCTGTAACACAGGCTCCTGTACGGGTCTGTAGATGGACTAAAGTCCATCTATGAAGCCCACAAAATGATATGTAAAATGATATTTACAGAGGAGATGCACACTTCCCCTAACAAGGAGGGAGTCATTGATTCCATCCAGTTCTCTCAGAGACTATGAAATAGGCTCTAAAGTCAGATAGACCTGGCTTGAATGCTTATTTTGCACTTAGTAACTACACAACCATGGGCGAGTTTTTTATCCTTAGTTCCATAAATTTTGTAAAAGAGGGATAACAATACACTACCTCAAAGAACTGCTGTTAGGATCAACCAAGACATTGCACACGAAATGCTTAACCAAGCTCATGTCATGGTTGTAATGGGAACAGTGATGGGATGCAAGGCTCCAGTCTATATCTGACCCTGACTTGGAAGTCCTTTCTCTCAGGATCACATCCTCGTCTATAAGATGGAAATAGTAGAACAAGTCTGAATATTTACAGGCTGCCATGATGACAAGAGAAAGTGCATAGCAAAGGGCTTTGATGGGTGAGAGGCCAGAGTAGTGACAAAAAGGACCTTCTTCCATAGCCACAGTTCACTGGGGATGTTCCCCTGATCCCTTCTGTAAGCAGCAGGTTGGATCAGACTATGTCAGGGCAGGGTGAATGGTTTAGCAGAGAGTCCGTAACCCTGATCACCAGGTGGCTTCTCCTAGAGCCCCCATCTTCAGACCTTCACCTTTTATAAAAGCTCAAAGGTGGCCGGAGGATGGGAGATTGCCTTTTAATTTAATAGGGAAAAAGATTCACGTGCTTATAATGAAATGTGACAAGCAGAACATAACAAGTAAATACAATACAAACTACGTTGTGAGCCTCTAAGGTAACAGAAAATAACTAGTTTTAGTTGCTTTTTTATCTATTATGAGGAATGTCAAGCATTTGACAACAGAGTATTTAATAAAAAATACTATAATTTGTGTTTAAGCGATAGCAATAGATATTACATTTATTTTATTTCTATCCAAGGAGACAGGTTTGGGATTTCTTAATGGAATTAGGAAATACAAAGTGAGAGGTTTAATGGGCCTGAGGAGCAGGCCGTGGGCTGGGTCTCCCTGGGGCTTGTGTGTGGGGACACAGCCAGCTGGAGGAGGGTTGTGCCCAGCTGTGCCAGCCTCAGTGGGGAGCAGAGGGGAAAAAAATGCAACTGTACTCTAGGAAAAGTGCCCAAGGTTGTGCTGGGCCCCTTCACACATGGTCCCCTGCAGGGGGGACCACTGAGCACAGAGACTCATAACATATTTAGGGAAGAAATGAAACTCTAGACAAACCTCCTAATGCACCCCTAAAGAAACATGCAAAGGACAGTAGGGAAACACAATGGTATGTTTCCATAGAGTACCATTAGGTCAACATTTATAGGTGTGGGTAGAGTAGACCTCCAAAATGCAATAGTGATGGAAAAAGGCAAGAAGGAATTATGTAGATTTAAGTACATGCATGTTGCTATATGATATGTATAATTTCAGGATATGTGTTTATGTAAACCTGGATAGAGAGGAAAAGCAATAAAAGTCACAATAATGGCAAACTTTTGAAAGAATGGAAGGGGATCAGAAAGTGATATGGAGAGACTCCAAATTATAATTGAGCCAGCTCCCTACATGATTCCTTGATTTAAATACACACACACACACACACACACACACACACACACACACACACACACATATGGTATAATAGATAAGGCAAAAATAATATTTGTTAATATTTGTTAATTCTGGATGTAGGGACTTAGAGAACTGTTTGTATTATTCAAAAGCATAAGAAATGAAGAGCAAGCAAGGGGAGGATTCAGATAACTATGTAATCAAGCTTTCTGGGGTGGGAGAAGATCTGGACATGGATTTGGTGACATAGAGGGTCAAGGACACTAGCTACCTTGAATGCATTAATGTAGACAAGAAGGTTAGATTCATGTATCTCCAGGGCCTTTCTGGCTTTGACATTCTTACCTGTGTCAATCAGCTGAAAAATTCTGTTTGTGCTTAGAAAGCAAGAGGTCAAAGAAGGTCAATGGAGGGGCTGGTGATCCAGCTTGAACCAAACACGAAGGCCAAGAAGGATCTGGACAGAAAGGAAGAAAGTGTATGACAGGGATGGGTGGGCACCCTGGGAAAGAGGTGGTTATGGAAAGGTTGGAGGCAGGTCATTGGGTCACTGGCCAGGGAGAGTCTGGGACTGAGCTATTGCTCATCACCAGCCCAACACTACCAAGTGAAATGGCAGGCCAATGGCCATGTTCCAAGTTTTCAAGGGAACCTGAAATCCCTTCTTTATATGGAAGCTCTTAATTTTCATATGTTAGCTCAACTTATTTTTTGAACTGTTAGAGCATGGTGTAAAGGTCTGGGGACAATCAAGAGCATATGTACTCTTAAGAACCTTCCAACATAGGTTTGACAGGAAGAAAGCTCTGAGTGAGCCCGTAGACAGTCCTATTCTTCCTTCATTGAGCAATGGGTTCCTAGGGCAGATGAACCACTTTCTAATCACCAGACCTCAGCCAAGTCCTTTAACCTCTTCAAACCTCAGTTTCCTTAGAAGTTGAATGAGAGTCCTTAGATCCAACTCATGGGCCATTGAGAAGATTTAACAATATCCCAAGCTGAGGCCAGGAGGTAGAGGTGTGGTAATACAACCAGACCCACATGACGAAAGTCCTGGGTTCATGTTCTGAGATCTCTGACCATGCCTTGCATGCACACACAGGTCCGTGATCCAAGTTGGCTAAGACTGGGGGCAGACTGTGGTGTGAAAACCCCGTTGGGGGGTATCTATCTCTCTATCCCTGTCTCTGCCTTTCTCATAGAGGAAATAAATCAATAAAACCTTAAAAAATCACATAAGAATGGGCAAGCACTCAGTAAGCTGTGAGGAACTGCACACACACAAAGCATTGCTGTCATTCACAGTGGGTATTTCATAAGCAAGGGGTCCGTGTGGAATCCAGTCAGCTTCCCCGTGTTTTAACTCCAGGCAAACGGTCCTGAGAATTCTTCTCACATGGCTCAGTGCAGATAACACCGGGGCTTGGCCTCTCTTGAGAAGCTGTTTTTCCATGTGGTCAGACATGATCTGCACATAGATAGAAGTCTCCCACCTTGTACAGTGTCTGTCCATCACCAGGTAGTTGCACTGAGGAAGGGACTTTCCTCTCTGCCTCAGATCTACCCCCCTGAAAACTGCTTCACCCATGGCTATTCTCACTTGTTTGGGACCACACTACAGAAAAGGGACCAAGGTGGACCTTTCGGAGACTGAAAGGCCTGCAACTGCAGCTGCTTGAGAGGTATTCTGGAGGGCTTGTGGGAAGGAAATGATCCCTGTCCTCAGGTGTTTGTAGGGCCTACGTGCAGGAGAGCTGTATATCATTTGATCCCAATGCAGAGCAGCAAGACCCTTCAGAGCTGCGTGTATGAAAGAGGCAACTCTACAAGTGGAAAGCTTCCTCTCAGAGGACATGTTCGAGCCATGGCCGAAGACCCTTGGAAAGGCATCAGTTCTCACCTGAAATGGGATCTGACTATACAGCCTGAGCAAAGGCTTCTTCACGTTGTGGCTTCTAAGATGCTCCAACAACCAAGCATCATGGGCCTCCCTGCACATCACTGGCTGGGGCTCTGTAGCCCACATGAGCAGCAGCGACCTCTTTAGGCTGGCTGATCCTCAGAGCAGGACAGAACCACCATATGTGGAGGAGCCCACAGCCCCCCACCCCAGGGTCTGCCCAGGTAGCCTTGGCACAGCCAGAACAATTAATAACCTTGGCACCTGGATGAGAGGCCCTGGCAGGTTTCCCCTAGCCTCCATTTCCCTTCCCAGTGCCTGTGAATAAATTAATCCCCTAATACATAATTAACTCGAAGTTGAAAGGTGAAGTCAAACTTAACCAATTTACTGTTCTGGAGCTGGTTTAGTTCGGATCATGTGATTTTAATTCTTTCCGTATGACCAGGTGATGGGGAAGGAGGAAGGGGGGAGAGGAAAATGCACAGATTAATTTCATTCCTTAACCTCCCTAATGCGCCTGCTTGCTTGCATCGTGTTGCAGACAGCAGATCATCACATGATTTATGGGACTGACCGCTGCCTGCATCTCTCAGGCTAATGACACACACACTAGAGTCATTGATTTGTATGAGTAGCCCCCACTCTTCATTTATCACAATTTAATGTAAGAGTTTGCAATGCAGAAAAAAAAAAATCCACATGGGAAACGTGGACCCATAGGCCCAGCCGCTAACCAGTTATGAATCATTTGCTGCCTTTTAATATATAGACTATTCTATTCTAGAAAATGCCCCATAAGGTCATATTCCTCTCCCGAACATCCCGACAATTAAAGTCCCCAAGAAGCTGTTTTAAGATGCATGACCCACCAGCACCTTTGTTAGCTCACGCGCTCTTGTAATGCATGTGATCGATTTGTGTCTGAACTCTCCGGAACCCTTCATGAGCCATAACCCGCCAAAGTTTCTGAGGGCGGCGCTGCACAAGTGGAGTGTGGGATGCCCAGGAGCCAGGCTGCGTGTGGGCCAGGGGCATGGCCCCCTCCTCACACAAACACTGTGGGCAAGCCCAGAGGGGCTTGTAGTTCCAAGGACCAGACCGATTCTCAAAATGAACGGCTTTTGAAAGTAGAGCATTTAATTTCTGATGATAATGAAATGGCTATAAGTTAATAACTTGGATGATTTCGAAAAGGACCTGAAGATACAACAAGCAGCAATACTGAGAGCATCTTATGCTTCGCACACTGGAGAGACGGCACCCTGGTATAATGTTGCCAGGACACTGGAGGCCTCAGGGCAGCCTCTCACATTTTCCTGGAGGGACGTATTTGTTCCATGTTTTAGGAACCAAAACCCATATTTTACTTAAAACACATGTGACCATGTTATATAGTCAAATGGAAAGCAATGCTTTAAAAATGTATTTCTTCATGAGAGTGTGAGAGGGAGAAGCACCCTCAAAAGGGTCATGTACCACAATCCCCCCAGCCCAAGCCTTCCTGGCCAGCCAGGACTAGATGGTGGGTGTGCACGTGCTATGTACAGACCGACTGGGAAACCAAACCTGCGATCTCCACGTGGATCCAGCGTCACTTCACCAGCACATTATCGTTGCACCATGTAACTAGGCCTGGAAAACTTTTTTTTTTTTTTTCAAGATAAAAAAAGAAGCCTTCAAAGAAATGTGCTTATAGGTAACTTAACCATGTCCCAAAGCTGCTTGATTGTGGAGGAGTGACCTCCCATCTGGGGTATTCCCATAAGGAAGTTTGAGAAGCAAGGTTCATGTAAACCGAGGTTATAGACCCAGATACCTATTGGGTAAAGCAGTCCGGAAAGAGACTAGAGCAAGTAGAACTGTGGAGTCTGTCTGCTGGGGATAGCGCTGTTCAGCTCTTATTGGAAAATTATAGTGACTCCACCTCCTAATTTTTCAGGGTAAGTATGAAATTCTGATCTGTTAAAGTGGAACACCTGTATTTGTAAGTGTCAGAATAACAGAAAGGGATCAGAAGTGGTACAGTAGTAATGCTTAATGCTCTGTAACACTAAGTCATATGGAAAGGTTTCCGGTTCAAATCTCGGGACCTTTTTGAGTGCGTTGGACTTGTGTTGCCCCTCACCGGGGGCTCACTGAGGCCTGAGGTGGATTACAATGTCAAGACCTGGTTGGGTTGTTGTTTCTCTCTCACACTCATGGAAGAAATAAATAAATAAACTAAGAAGTAAGGAGTAATGGAAAGCAGAAAGTTTAGCCCAAACTGAATACTAGAAGCAGAGTGCTGTTTGCTGACTGCCTTGTAAACAGCCTGTTATGCACATGAACTACGAGGTCTACTGAGACCCAGTCTCACTCCTTCAGAAGGTAACTTCCATGCCACAGCCAAGAAGAAGCTTGCTACAAAGCCACACAACATTTTGGGAAATGGTATTATTACTCTCAGCAGCAATAGAAGGAATATTTTTATTGATCTCAACATGAATAGAGAGTCAGGTTCAATTTTAAGGTTAAGCACCCCAAATTAAAAGCTCTGGGTTTGGACTAGGGAGAAAATAGCTATTTAGTCACCATATTTTAAAAAACTCAATGAGTGTAACATTTCAGTTACAATAGATGAGTAAGTTCTAGGGAGCTGCTTTACATCATGGCACCTAAAATGATCAATATGATATTGCATAATCGAAATTTGCTAAGAGGGGGGCCAGCAGGTGGTGTGGTGGTTAAGGCACTGAACTCCTACATGGCCAGCTGGTTCGAGTCCCAGACCCAGTGGCTTGAAACTCACACTGAGTGTATGTGTGCATGCCCAAAATCCTGAGAGGAGAATGAAGGGATTGTGGAATGGCCATCCCTCTGGGGGATGAGTTCTCACTTTCCCTCTCTTTGTAAATTGTCTCTCTCTCTCTCCAGTGAGTGCATGCAACCTATGACAAAACCTAAAAAAATAAAAATTATTAAGAGGTTATATCTCATGTTAAATGTTCTTACCATGAAAAATGGGGGAGATAGTGTCAAGGAAACTCTGAGAGGTGCTCTTTGTCCCCTGGTCTTGATTGTAGTGATTATATTATTGGTGTTTGTGTATGTCTGAGTCAACAGATTACATACATAAGATATGTGTAGTTCTTGGTATATCAATTATACTTCAATAAAACTTTTAAAAATTGCTACCTAATATAATCTTTGATACTACATTTTAATTGGTTAAAAAACCAATTTTTATCTACTTAATAAATAAAGTACAATAACAATTTTACCAGCTTAATAGGTTAAAAACAATAACTACCCCCCAGAAAGCAAAAAAAAAAAAAAGGCCTTCATAATTGCATTAGGGTCTTACATGAATCCTTGAATAAATTCTTTTCTAAAAGCAATCACTCTGAGGGGCCAGATGGTGACACAGTGAAAATGCAATACTCTGTGATGATGGACCCATGTGGGAAGGTCCCAGGTTCATGTCACAAGGCTCTCCCTATAAATATTGGGAGTGTCTGCTGCATGCCTGTGATCTTAGCTGGCTGAGGCTCTGGGGTGGATGACGTGAAGGCATGAAGACCCTGTTGGGTATATCTGTCTTTCTATCTCTCTGTTTCTCTTAGAAAAACAATAAATGCATTTATTTATTAAAAATACATAAATAAAGATATGCAGCCAGCAGTTGGTGTAACAGTTACATCAGTGGACTCTCACATGGCTGACTATGGTTTGAGTCCTAGACCCAGTGGCTTGAAGCTCACACCAAGTGCATGTGTTTGCGTGCCCAAGATCCCAGGAGGAGAATGGAAGGATTGCAGCATGGCCATCCCTTCTGGTGGGTGATTTCTCACTTTCCTTCTCACTATCTCTGATGAGTACATGTGCCCTAAAGCAAAAATCTATAAATAAATAAATAAATAGATAGATAAATAAATAAATAAAATAAGCACTCCGAATATGTCATTTTGACTTACTTAATATTTAGTATTAATAAACATATTTATTTACAAAAAAAATAGGGCTGGTCCCATAGCCTAGTGGGTAAGGGATCTAGATCCCATATGCCAGCACTCTGAAACCTTGACCCCAGTGACTTGAAAAACATTCAACAAGTGCATATGTGTGCCCCAAATCCCAACAGGATAGAGAAATGAAGGAAATTTGTAGCAGACCACACCCCATAGGGAAGTGCTTTCTCCCTCTCTCCCTGTCTCTCTGTCTCTCTCTCTGGTGAATGCACACACCCTTTGGCAATTAAAAAAAAAACTTAAATAAATACATAAAATCACTCTGAAAATGTCACCTCAGCTCATTTAGTGTTTTCACACCAAATTCGTATTTTTTTTTGTGTGTGTTAAAGTTCATGTATTATACCTTGTCATTTTTCTAGAGGCATCCCCCTTCTAGATCGTAGGGGAAGATAGAAAAAAAAGTATGAACTAATGACCTGTTTTCTCCCCGGGGTACTCAAGTACTGTGGTAGGGTGGATGTAATGTGAAGTTTAGAGCATGAACTGCAGGGTCTGTGGCCCACTCATTGTATCAAGCACAGTGCTGGACTCTGAGATGTGTCAGGGAAGGTGAAGTGTCAGAGAAGTAACCCAGGGCGAGGAGACCAATGTCATTGGCTCCAGGCTGTTATAGTCTCTGGGGGCCCTTTTTGACCCTAATACCTCATTCCTTCCCTGCCCTGCCCTGTCAGGATACGTGTGACAGTTGGTTCGTGTTTTCACTGACGGGCTCATTCACTCATTCGCCAAACAGTATAGATACTTGCTCTAGGCTAGGTTCTATGCCAACACCAGGGGGTATTGGGAAGGGGGGGGGGCAAGATGGACAAGGTCCTTATCCTCACCAAGCTTATGGAGTGGAGGCAGGAATACACTATTATGGAGAAAACACTTACGTCAGATCATTTCAGATGGAAGAAGACGATCATAATAGTAGGTCAAGGAGTTCTCTAAAGAACATGTGAACTGAGACCTGAATAACAAGAGTGTGTTATTTAGGGAATGGCATTCTCAGCAGATCAAACAGCACGTGCAAAGGCCCTGAGGCAGCGGTAAATTAGACACTATTGGGGAACAGCAATCAGTGTGTCTAGAGATGAACTTTACTCACATGAAGCTGAATTCCAGGCTCCTCAAGCCACCCCAGAGCAGAATGGGCTGAGGCCCTGGGGAAGCAAGAGAGGTGGCCACCCATAGAGCCAACATTAACTGTTGTCCACTGCGTGCTGGGCCTGAGCAGTTGACAGAGTGGGCTCTGCTTTCTAGAAATCCACAGCCTGCAGGTGAGAGTGTGTACTTGCGACCGTCAGGGTGTAGGGTCAGTCCTCTGCAGAAGAGCCTTGCCTCACAGGGCATTAGGGAAGACTTCAAGGATGGAGGTTGAAGTTGCTCTTGAAGGAAGGAGAAGTGTTTACAGAGGAGAAGATGGGAAGTGCATGTCTGAAGGCAGAGGGCCTGGGAAATGAGGCAAACTGTTGGGAGTGACTGGGATTAGGAAAGCGTACAAACAGATCAGGCAGTGAAACAGAAAAGTGAGACTCAAGCCAGAGGCTGCTAACCTCCCTGCCTCCAAGGGATGAGCCTGTCACCACAGTTACCATGGTTTCAGGAATGACCAGGCAGCCTTTGAAGACTTCTGGCTAAGACCTCCTGGATGTGGGCCTTCCATCCAGAGACTGGTGACTCTCACATCCCCAACAACACAGATAGCTGAGTCAGCATCCTGAAGACAGCAGGTGAGCCCTGGCCTGGGCTGACACCAGTGTACTACCTGTTTGTTCTGCAGGTGTAGATGGGATCTCACCTGTCAGGAGCTGACACACTCTCCCTGCTCTGTTGTAGCTTTCAGAGCAAAGGCTTTTGGGTGGGCTATTGAGGGGCAAAGCCATGGCAAGTGCTGCTTCTTCCTTCAGCTGGCCACTGTAAGCCACCAGCTCATTCCCTCCTCCTAGTAACCCTTTAAGGTTAGCACAGTTGCCTCCATTTCACATGAGGAAACATACTCAGCAACGCTAATTGGCCTGCTCTGCATTTCAGTTTCCAGGTAGTGGAGCCCATGTGGTGGAACTTGTACCTTGTGTGGTGCACAAGGTGCCTATTAGTGCTGCAGAGACGTAGTGTTTAAGCTTAGGTTTTTCTGGAGAAGAACTGGAAACCAGAACTTGGGTGTGGGTGGTTTAGGTGCCTGGGAGGAAACCATAGGGAACAGAGGGAAGGGACTAGGAGAAGTTCAATATAAAGGGAGGGCCAGGTGACCCAAGAGCATAGTCACAGTGTGCTCAGGGACAGGAAGCAAAAATGTGGGGTGTAGCTGAGGTGGGGGCTGTGAGATGAACTTGCACTCAATGTGAGTACAAAGCCAGAGGTAGGTGTCAAGCTGAGGTACAAGGTAGCAACTGATGTCATGTTTCCTTGACCAAAACATAATGACTTTCTGGGGTTTTTTTACAGATTTTTGCAACAGGGCATGTGCATTCGCCAGAAAGACAGAGAAAGACAGAGAGACAGAAATTCCTTCTCTTCCATTCTCCTCCATTCTCCTCCATTCTCCTCTTGGGATCTTGGGCATGCACGCGTACGCACCTGGTGTGAGTTTAAGCCACCGGGTCCAGGACTTGAACTGTGGTTGACTACATGGGAGTCCAGCAACATAGCCATTAGGCCAACTGCTGGTCCCAATAATGACTTTCTTATCATTCCTCATTCAATCCCAGGACTCTCTGTGGGTGAGATCCATTGCTGACTCAGAGCTCTGTGGGGAACTAAACCTAGCTACTATTTACAAATATCATTTTGTTGTTGTATTTATTTCACTGTTGTCTCCTATTCATGTCAAAATAGGGATTTACCACTTATGACAGTTGTAGAATGTCTCTTAACAATGCGCTTGTTTACATTTTATAAAGAGGTAAGTGGGGTCCAGCAGATGGCATAATGTTTACATCACTAGACTCCCAAGTAGTCGACTGTGGTTCAAGTCCCAAACCTGGTGACTTAAAACTCATGCCAGGTGCATGTGCATGGGTGCCCAAAATCCCAAGAGGAGAGGAGAATGGAGAAGAAGGGATTGTGGCATGGCCATCCCCTCTGGGTGGTAGTGGTGGTAATGACTTCTCACTTTCTGTCTGTCTCTCTGGTGAGCACAGAAAAAATCTCCCTTAAAAAAAAAAGAAAAAGAAAGAAAAGAAAAGAGGTAAGTGAATATAAGGAAAATGCAAGGAAACTGTAGAGGAGATGGCCCTGAGAGGTGATGAACTTATGGAGACACAGAACAACCAGAAAGCAGAGCTGTGGCTCCTGCTCTACACAGACATTCTGATCCCTGTCCATGTGCAAGTCCTGCTTTCCATGTAGGCTGCAGACCCCTCCAAGGCAAGGCTGCTTGGAGGGTGGTAATGACAACAACTACAGCAGTAACAATAATCCTAAAAGCAGAAATTCTCATGCCTGATTGCAGCCTTCTGTGGGTTGCTAACTGCTCTCACACCCAGGAAGGCATCTGGATTGGCCCCTGTGTTTGTAGCTCCCACAGGAACCACTTTGGCCAGAGGAGTCCTGGGAACACAGCTGGTTCTTGGTGAACAGCTATGACATGACTGACTGACTGACTGATTGATTGTAAACATTACAAGGGGTGCTGGAGGGAAGCCAGTCTTTCTCAGTAAGTCTGGAGCCGAGCTCTAGTGTTTATGTAGGTACCTCTTCCTTTCACAGATTAGTGGATGTGCACTGTCTGGGACTCAAGCTGGCCCATGAAGGCAGTGCTCCTCTCTGCCTTGACCTCCCTGAGGTCTAGTATGAAGCAGGTGCTCAGAAAATACTGAGGCATGAATATCACTGTTTTAATAAAAAATGACTTCTTTCCACTACGCTTTATGAGGATGGTGAATGGAGAAAAGGACTTTGATTTGCAGGAGTTCCCTCCTTGACAGTCTGAGCCTAAGTGCCTGGTGGATGGTCGGGAGGGTTAAATGCATCTGTGAGTACAACAGTACTCCAGACAGTTTAAATCGTGGCACAAACACGAGTCTCTGAATATGTGCCATTATTGTGTTATTATAGTCAAATCACACTGTGAAATTATAAGTTTGTTTAACCTGCACAAATTTAGCTAAATGCAATTGCAGAAGGAAAAGGGAAAAGAGAAGCTTTCACATCCCACTCTCCCTTCCTTGCTGGCATGCCCCTGTAATTCGTGCACCCCCCTATCTGGGCCCTAGAGGTTTGTCCCTGCTGGTCACTTCTAGGGAGGCTCCATTCCTGTCCACCAACTCCTCGAGGTATGATATTCAGAACTCAGATGTATAGGAGCCATTTGTAGGTCCAGTTCCATCCTGGGCTTCTTTCTGATCTGGGTACTGTGTGCATGGACACACCTCCAGCAGAAGGACTCTGATGCTGACCCAGGTAATGGAGTCCTGTATCCTTTCTCACTTCCTCCTCAGCTAGTGGTGGATCCCAGAAAACTAACCAGGGCCTGGGCTCTTCTTTGGAGCTTGGCCTGGAACAGGGTCTATTTCTTGTAAAGCCTAAAGGCCCTTATGCTTATTTTCTTTGGTTGCTCCTCACTGTTCCAGCTCAGTGTTTCTGCTCTGGCAGAGTTATGGTTTGAATGATGGTTTGTCCCTCAGAGGTTCACATTTTGGAATGTGGTCTCCAGAGTAATGATGTTGGGAGGGATGAGATCTAGTGGATAGTGACTGGATCATGGAGGCATGGCCTCATGGATGTATTAGTGCGATCTCAAATGAAATTGAGTGAATTCAGCTCTGGTGGAAAGGGGTTAGCTCTCAAGAGAGTGGGTTATTGCAAAAGGAAGATGGCTGCATGTGATCTCTCTCTCTCTCTGCAGATGCCTGCCATCTTCTCTGCTTCTGCCAGCTGTGATGCCAACCTCATGCCTTTAGACTTTCCAGCTGCCAGAATCATGAGTTAAATAAACCTGTATTCTCATAAGTCCTTCAGTCTCAGGTATTTGTATATGGAGCATAATAGAGAACTAAGACACGCAGCAGGTACTCCTTGCTCTTCATTATTTCACCCTTTCCCAAATCTGTACTCTGAGTTTTGCTCTCCCCTTGGGCCTTGGGTCTGGAAATCTAAATACACAAAAGGATTCCTTTTTTTGTGTTCAGTCTGCAGTTCTAGCCTACCTGATAAAGGTATAACAGACTGAGAGATAAATGAAAAATAAAAACACTCTCTGCTTTGTACTGTGGTTTATAGTGGCATCTGCTGCTGTCTCCTGGTGTCACCGAAGGTGAGAAAATGAGGAGTAAGCAATGGAGTGTACTCAGAGCTTGGGAACTGTTTACTCTTTGCTTTTCATTCTTTTTTTGAGGGGGGAGAGGGAGAGGTTTTTGCTATAGGATGCTTGTGCTCATCAGAAAGACAGAGACAGAGAGACAGAGAGCGAGAATTCACCCCCTCCCCGGGGGGGATGGCCGTGCCACAATCCCTTCTCCTCCATTCTCCTCTCAGGATCTTGGGCATGCATGCACATGCACACACACCCAGCTTGAGTTTAAGCCACTGGGTTTGGGACTCAAACTGCGGTCGACCACATGACCACATGGGAGTCCAGTGACATAGCCATTATGTCAACTGCTGGTCCTTTAGCTTTTCATTCTTGAGACTCTTTATTGGTGTTTGGGTTACAAAGGAGAATGAATCCCCTCACTCCATGTGTGCCAGATATGGTAGACCATGCACATTATGCTATATTTCACCTTTTCCTCACATTTCTCTGTTGTTTTATAGACAATAACACTGAAGAACAAATATGTGAAGTTATTTATCTAAAGTCACATAGCAGGTGGATAATAGAGCTAGGATTTGATCCTAGGCTTTCTGGTTAGAGGCCACTCTCTTTAGTCCACATTAAAAGCTAATAAAGTTGGTAAAACATACAGAAACAATATCTGAAAGGAAAGGGAGAAATGTAAATATACTGTTGCAAGCTTCTTCTGAAATATGTGAAGTGACATCATATTTGAAAGTCAACTGTGATGAATTAAATATGTATGTTGTAATCCAAAGAACAATTATTTTAAAAATGTAATTGAGATTATAAAATGGAATTATAAAATACAAAATTTGTCCAAAAGAAAAAAAATAATAAATGAAACAAATAAAACAAAAGGACAAGATAATAAACTTGGCCATTTTGATTACAATACTAAATATAAATGGTTTAAACATTCTAATTAAAAGACAAAGAATGTCAGATTGGATATAAAAATAATACTCATCTATACATTGCCTAACATAAATATATTTTAAATATAGGGCTTGGAGAGGAAGACAAAAATAAAAAAGATGCCAAGATATTCTTCAGTAGATAAATTAATAAATAAATGGTGGCAGAGCTATAAAATGAAATAATCCTACTCAATAATAAAAAGGAATGAGTTATTGATGAATAAAAAATGGATAAATATTGGGAACAGCAGTTGGCATAATGGCTATGTCGCTGGACTCCCATGTAGTTGACCATGGTTCAAGTCCCAGACCCAGTGGCTTAAACTCAGGCCAGGTGTGTGTGCGTGTGTGCCCAAAATCTTGAGAGGAGAATGGAGGAGGAGGGATTGCGATGTGGCCATACCCCTGGGGGGTGATTTCTCGCTTTCTGTCTCTCTGTCTCTCTGTCTTTCTGGCAAGTGCATGCACCCTATAGCAAAAACCTCTCAAAAAAATAAATAAATATTTGCTAAATGAAAGAAGACAGAACAAAAGGCTACATATTGCATGATTCAATTTATATTATATTATAGAAATGTCAAAACTATGGGAATAAAAAAGATATGAGTGATTGTCAGGGGTTAGGAACTAAGGAGGGGTTGACTATAGAGGGGAGCATAAGAAAATTTGGGGGTTAAATAAAACTGTCCTTCGTGGTACTGAGGATGCTTTTTTCAAATCTGTGCTTTGTTCAAAGTCAACAGGAATGTACACAACAAAAGGAAAACTTTATAACATCCACATCCAGTATCTTTTTTGTAACCAGGATATTGAAAAATCCAAGATTGAAATGCAGACTGTAACAAATAAATTTAATTATATTATAAATTCACTGTGATGAAGAGGAAAGGTGTTGCTCTAGCAAAGATTAATATATATATATATGTATATATATATATATATATATATATATATATGTATATATCTAAGTGATTATTTTGTTTCTCACATGAATATGAGTTAGCAACTTTGAAATTATTATACTTTGCATATATAGCAGTTGAATAAATTAATAATTTGCAAATAATAGAAGTCACATTCTTCAGTGTTAAAAACAAGTTGCAAACAAACAAGAAGGTGGGGAAAAGAGACAAGCGTTCCAATAATTTTATATATGGTTTTATATAATAGATAAAATAATACATACAATTTTCTGTATATAAATACTGCTCTCTTCTCTAGGAAGAATAACTTAATCCTCCCTTCAGTTGAGGACAAGGCGACTAATTCTAACCAATATGGCATGGAATAGGGAAAAGCTGTAAGTTTACAATGGAGAAACTTAGTAAACTTGATTAAGTAATCAAAGATAACATTACCAGTAATGTCACTTAATACCATTTGCCCTTTTATGTAATGTGATGAGACAGAAACATCACCTGCTTTTACCCTGGTATGTCATCCAAATTGAAGAGTAGTCTATCAGTACTGATTAGTACTTTCCAAAATTATAAAGGCAATGACAAACAAAATGACTTTAAAATTATGATAAATTAGAGGAGACTAAATAGGCATGACAACTAAATACAAATGGATTTGGACTGGATCTTGGAGAACAAAAGTACATTAGAAAAAAGGTAGAAAAATCCAAATAAAGTTTCTAGTTTAGTTAATAACAACATACTAACATTCATTTCTTTTTTTTTTTATTGAGGTTTTTGCTTTAGGGCACGTGCGCTCTCCAGAAAGACAGAGACAGAGAGATAGAAAGCGAGAAATCACTCCCCTGGGGGATGGCCATGCCGCAATCCCTTCTCCTCCATTCTCCACTCATGGGCACTCACGCACACACGCCTGACATGAGTTTAAGCCACCAGGTCCAGGACTCGAACTGCGGTCGACTACATGGGAGTTTAGCGACATAACCATTATGCTAACTGCTAGTCCCCTAATATTAATTTCTTAATTTTAATAAATGCACCATAGTTGTATAGGATATTAACATTAGAAAGAAAAGGATGAAAGGTATATAGGAAATCTCAGTACTGTCTTTGAAAGCCTTCAATGAACAAAGATTATTCTAATATATAAATATATACATGTATATATATTTAAGAGTAAAAATAGGAAAAATGTTATACTACATAAACACTAATCAAAAGAAAGCTAAGATAGCTATATTAGTATCAGACAAATAGATTTCACATTAAAGAATATTCTTAGCAATAAAGAAGTACGTTTCATAATGACAAATAGGTAGATTTATCAAGAAGACATACCACTGGCCCAAATACATGATACAAGTGTTAGAGTGCTACTGTACAACACTGGAGCCTTATGGGAGGACCAGGTTTGGATACCAGATCCACTTGAGCACACCAAGTGCACCAGGGTGCTCCTGTGATCCTTGCCGGTTGGGAGGCTGGAGAGAAAAAATCACAGCATGGTGAGACTCTCTCCTTCACTCTCTTAAGAAGTAAACAATAAACTTTCAAAGAAGACATCACACACTAAAATGCATATTGAATTAATAATAAATCCTTAAAATATGTTAAAAACAAAGACTGAATGAACTGAAAAGAGAAATGGAAAATGCCGTAATTATTGTTGATGTCAACATTCGTATCTCAGCAGTTGAGAATACATGCAGATAAAAACAATCAGGAAATATATAGAAGATTTGAGTAACATTATCAGAATGACATGCAAGCCAATTTGCACTGACTAGGAAAAGCAATTTGTGCATATCTCTTCTCAAGTCCACATTCAGCGATAACACCATGGTAGCTAAAAGTCACTCAAGCTGGGAATATAGTCAGCCCTCTGTATCCATAGATTCCACATCTGTGGATTCAACCCACCACAAATTGAGAAGATGGAACAGTCTATAGCAAACTGAACTGAAGTGCTGGAAGTCACATAGCCAACTGTGCATTTGGATTTCCAGTTCAACCTGAAAACACAGTGGGCATGAGTTCATTTGCCCAAGATCCTAAAAAGTTGAAGAACTGGGAAAAGGTAATTTCAGCATTATAAGATCTTGTCTCATACACATCCATGCATACCCTCTCAATCGTGAATAAAATAAATTTAAAAGATGAAACGATACACAAATTACCATATCATTACCATATTGGAAGAAGAGACATCACTACACGACGTGTCCTATAACCATTAAAAGGACAGTAAGGGGGATGTTAGGAATAACTTTATGCCAGGAAATTCAACACTTGATGTGAAAAAAAAAAAAAAAAAAAAAAAAAAAAAAAAGGACAGTATTTGAAAGATATGAGCTACAAAAACACACCCAAGAAGAAACAGAGCTTGAATAGTCTTTTATCTATTAAAGAAATTGAATTCATAACTTAAGAACTTCTTTCCAAGAAAAGCTCAAGTCCAGATGATTTAAACAAATTCTCTCAGCCATTTACAGAATGAACAATACCAATTCACATGAACACTCCAGAAAATAGAAAAGAGGGACTACCTCCCCATTCATTGTGTGTGGCCAGCATTAGCCTGATATCAAAACCAAACAAAAATTTACTTTGGAAAAAAAAAAAAAACTATACATGAATGCTTTTCATAAATATACATGAAAAATCTTTAACAAAATTTTAGCATCAAATCCAGTGACGTATAAATATGGTGATGCATCATGATCAAATGGGCTTGTCCAAGAAATGGTAGACTCGTTGAACATTAAAAAAATAAGACTAACTGTGTTGATTCTGTGGTAACTCAGCTCTGTGTGCTGAGGCCACAGAAGGCCCTGAGTTTATATCCAGAGATCTCCTTTGCAGACACTCATGTGTGTGTTCATGATTCCTATTGGCTATGGCAGGGCGAGGATCATAGCACAAAGATGCTGTAGGGAGTGTCTACTTTTTTCTGACCTTATGAAATACATAAATATACAGACAAACTTTATTTTAAGAAAAATAATGAACAGGGGAACCAGCAGTTAGCGTAATGGCTATGTCGCTGGACTCCCACGTAGTCAACCGTGGTTCACGTCCCGGACCCGGTGGCTTAAAACTCACGCCAGGTGTGTGTGCATGCATGCCCAAGATCCCGAGAGGAGAATGGAGGAGAAGGGATTGCGGCGTGACCATCCCCCCTGGGGGGTGATTTCTCGCTTTCTGTCTCTATGTCTCTGTCTGTCTGGTGAGCGCACGTGCCCTATAGTGAAAACCTCTCAAAAAAAAAAGAAAGAAAAATAATGAACACAATTAATCTTATTAACAAACTAGCAAAAGAAAATCTAGCCAGTTCTGCTATAACGCTTGTTTTGAAATGTGAATTTGTTTCAAAGTAATTGATATGTTAGTGAACAGTGGTGAATTTTATGCCCAATTTTGTCTGTGAGAAACAATAGGTGAATGCGGAAAATGATATCCTGCTGAAATAAGCCATGTAATAATGCACAAAAGGCACCTAGGCACACATCTTAAATGTCTACCAACTACTCTAGCTAACCAAGTGTGTTATGAGCTTATTGTAGGATTTATACATTTCTTAATTATTTAACACTTGTGAAACAGTAGCTACCATTTTTATTAGGCCCCATCTTTTCATGTACGTATCACTGACAAAAGTTTTGAGTATTGTGCCCATCATCCTAATTTTTCCGTAAGTACTTTGATTTTTATTCCAAGATATTAAATACCGTAGTGTCTTTTAGAAACACATTTCATGTTACGGCAGAACTAATTGCAATCATCTCAATAGACAGGAAATACATCTCACAAAATTCAACACCAATTTATGCAAAACAAATCTTTGCTAACTAATATGAAAGAAGTTTTCTCAACAAGATTAACAGTATTTATGAAAAACCAACGGCTAACATCATACTGAATAATAAAAGATTGAAATGCTTTCCTAAGACTGAAAAAAAGGCAAGGATGTCTGCTCTCCCTCCTTCTATTAAAATTTGTAAGAGGTCCCATCTAATACAATAAGTCAGGAAAAGGAATAAATATCATACAGATAATATGGCAATCTATGAAGAAAATCCAGATAATCTATAAAATAAGATAAAAGTAATAAGTAGATTTAGCAATGTAACAGGATATAAAGTTTACATATAAAATATATAACAAAAGTTATAAAGTAAAAGTTTTAAATGCCAGCAATAATAGTATCAAAAACATTAAATCGGGATAAAATAAACAATGTGTAAGACACACATTGAAAACTACAAATTATTGTTGAGGTACAGAAGAAAAGACTTATATATATTAAGAGCTATATTATATTTAAAGATTGAAAAACTCAATAATATTAATATCTAATCTCTCCTTGTATTAATCTACAGATATAATGGAACTAAATCCAAATCTCTTCAGGCTTATTGTAAAAACTGAGGAGCTGTGTTTAAAATTTATGTGAAAATGCAAAAGCCCTGTAAAAGTTATTTTGAAAAAGAAAAGAAAGTTGGAGAAATTAAACGACTTCATTTTAATAATTACTATAAAACCATGGTTATGACGATAATACAGTATTATCATGGCCTAGTGGTTAAGGGAATTCTGGCTCCAGCACTTGGCAAACATGCCAGGTGCACGCGCATGTGTGCCCTGAATCCTAACGGGATGGAAAAATAGAAAAGATGGGGATTGTAGTGTGATCATGCCCCACTGGAGGGTGCTTTCTTATTCTTCCCCACTCTCTCTCTCTTTCTCTCTCTTTATCTGGTAAGTGCAGGAGCCCTCTGAAAAATTTTTAAAGAAGAAGAAGATAATATGGTATTAGTGGTATTGGTGTAAACATATAGATCAATTGACTAGGATACAAAGTCCAGAAATGCAATATATGTATATGGTCAATTGAATTTTCACATCGGTCTCAATATTGTTTCATGGAGAAACAATATTGAATTTTACAATAACTTGTGCAAAACACTTATAGATCCATATGGAAAACATAAAGTTCATCTCTCCAACTCTACACAAAAATTAACAGGGAAAAAATAGAGAAGAAAACCCTGTGATTTGGGGCTAGATAAAAATGTCTTAGGTAAGACACCAATTTCTTATACATTAGTTAAAAAAAAGAAAAACTAGACTTATTAAAATTAAGACCTTTTAATCTTTGAAGAATATGGTTAAGAAATGAAAAGACAAGCCACAGACTAAGAGAAAATATCTGTTAGATGTACCTTGAAAAGATGAAAAAAAAAATGGTACCCTGATTATATAAAGAATTGGTGCAACTCAAATATAAAAAGACAAACAACCCAAATGGACAAAGGATTTGAACAGACCCTTCACCAAAGAAGATCTATGGCTGTCAAGTAAGCACATGAAATGATATTCAACATCATCAGTCTCCTTTAAGTTATTTTTTAAATTTAATCATGGTACATCTTAACAGTGTACAATATCATTTTTTTTTCAAAGCATGTGTGTATCACATATCAATCAAGTTCAACATCGCCATTCTTTAAGGAGATGCAAATAAAGCTACATTAAGACACCACCATCTACACATAAAAATGGTAAAATAGAAAAGACTAATGATACCAAGTGCTGACAAAGACGTGAAACAACTGGAATTCCCATGTACTACTTGGTAGACTATGGTCATTTTGGAAAACACTTTAGCAGTGTTTCATAAAGTTAATGTCCCTTTACCATATGACGCAGTAATCATACCTCTAGGTATTCACTCAAGATGCATGAAAGCTTATATTAACAGAAAAACCTGTACCTAAATGCTCATAGCAACTTGATTAAACATGGCCTCCAACTAGAAACTACTGGAATGTCCATAACTGGAGAATAATTATTCCATGGTGCATCAGTACAGTGGAATATAATAGAAAAATACTCTTCAATAAAAAGAAACAAACTAACCAAACACACAGAAAAAATGTTTGAATCTAAAAAACATTACGCTTAGTAAAAGAAGCCAGTCATGAAAGGATATATATTTATGTGTGAAACTATAGGAATGCTCTGTGGTCATTAGGGTCTGTGAAAGACTGAAAGCAAGAGAGGAAAAAGGAGATTGAAAACAAGGAAGGCATAAAAATCTTTATGGAGTGATAAAAATTTCCTAAATCCTAGGTCCGGCAGGTGGTGTGGTGGTTAAGAGCGTTGTACTCCCACATGGCCGACTGCAGTTCAAGTCCCAGACCGGTGGCCTGCTTTCTTAATTTCCCTTTCTCTCTATTTCTCTCTCTCACTCTCACATTGTCCCTCTATGGTCAAATTAAAATTAATTAATTAATAAAGTTAAATAAAATAAATAAATAAAAATTTTCCTAAATCCTGATCGTGGTGGTAGTTACACAACTGCCTGTATTTTTCAAAAATCCAGAAATGATTGGTACATAGAACAGGTTATGTATATTGCATAAGAATTGTACCTTAATAAAAATTATTTTCTAAAAAACATATAATGAGTGTTACGGGACCCTTGGGACTAAAAAGAGGACTTCAGCTAAAATGCCCTGGAACATCTGTCTCAACAGATGTTTGCTGGGAAGGATATTGAGGATCAACTTTAAAGAAAGCTATTTGGGCAGAAAGGTCAGATCATAAATGACCTAAGGCCATAAAATGAGGTTTTTCACATGAGCTGTGTTTAATCTTGGCTCTTTTCTTAAAAAAAAAAAAAAAAAAAAAAAAGAAAAAAGAAAGAAAGCATTGGGTGTTCCTGGCTTTCCTGAGCCTTGCATTTTTTTTGTCCTTGCCATACGTACAGTGGGTACCAAATCCACCCATTCAATTCCCAGACTTATGCCAATCCTATGAGTTCAAAAGAGATGAAAAATTCTGCAGACTTCTGCACAGGTGAAAGGCCAAATGAGAGGCTGGTACAGGAAAGTGGCAAGATTAGTTTTAGGTTCTAAGTGAATGCATGCAATTTAAGAATTACTGTTTGCAATTAAACAGGAAGGGAAAAGAGGCTCTCTCATCTTCCCACTGGATATTTTGGCCACTTATCTTGAGGCTTCAGTGGGTTTGTTTAGATTTAAAGATATCTGGCCTGTGACCCTCCAGATGAAAAAGAACAAAGCTCCTATGTATGGAAGCCCTTATGGGCCAAACTAGATAATGTCATTATCCTATAAACAGGTGATAACAGCATAGCCAGGCTCATCTCAAACTAATCCAGTTCTAATCCCTTCAAGGGTCTGGAAAGATGTCAAGGAATAAAAGGCCACTGCCACTTAGCAAGCTGTATCTTGTGAGTGGATTTGTCACCCTTCAGGCCTGAGAATCTGTCTGGTTGTCTAGACATGACAAGTACAGTGGGGTGGGGGTGGGGTGGGTAAGAAAGTACTCCCTTTTCTCGGGATTGTGAGCTGGAGAAGTCTCACGTATCCTCCCCCTTTTTGAGACTTGCACTTGAAGAATGATAGCTGCCGATAGCCCCTTAACAACCACAGTGGCTACAGTCATAAGAATTACCAGCCAGTCCAGCTGCAGGCGCAATGGTCAGGCAATACCCTGCCATGCTCGGCCCACATAGGAAGGGCCCAGCTCCTGGGCTAACATCCTGAGGCTCCCTTTACACTGTGGGTTCATGTACATATCCCCAGTTTCCAGGTTGGCTGGGACTGGAGGTGGAGCCAGATGTGAGGATCCTGTTGGGGAGGTAGGTCTCTCTTTCCTCTCTCTTTCTCATGGAAGAAAGAGAGAAATTAACTTTCAAAACCAAAACCCAAACAGGCACAGTCAGATTCCAGCACAGGCATTCTGACCTGGAATTTCTGCAACCACCGTGTCCTAAGAAGCAGAGGCCTTCCCTCATCCCTTCCTTGTTCCAGGTTCTCACTGGCTGTGGGACACCAGACAGGTTATTTCTTGGAGCTTCAGTTCCTTGACTCTGAATGGGGATAAATAGGGTAAGAGGAGATTAAGTGTGATCACGGATGTTATGCACCTTGGAAAGTATGTGACCCTGATTAAATCACTCAAAACATGTCAGATTCCATTCCCTTTCCTAAACATCTTTGGCAGGTAATTCTCTAGTCCTGGGGACAATGACTGTGGATCTCTGGAAACATTGACACAAAGGTCACACAGCTGGATCTGACCTTCTGTCTGGGTAGACATAGACAAGACCACCGTCAATGAAGCCCATGGACTTGAAATTCAGCCTTCACCATGGGGTGTAGCTCTGGAAAGCCTGTGCAGTGAGGTTTGAACATTGATGCTGATGGAACCTCCCTTTGCATTATGGGAATCCTAGGGGTCCTCTTCTTAACTCCAGTTTGGAATGCATCCTGCAGCCTTCTGGAATGACACCCTTTGGCTCCATCCAGTCCTCAAAGAGCAGGAAGAGAGAGGGACCTTCCAGGTGGTCTGTCTGGTTGCTACTCAGTGGCAGCTGGTGAGTGCTCCTGGGATAAAAGAGAAGCTGACTTTATCCTTTCTCAACAGGCTCATCAGCATGCTCAGAATAGAGAAGAAGTATCTGGGACTTTGGATGCTCCGGTCTTGTGGGAGGGGACGGCAAGCAGACTCTCCCACCCCGGCCCACGGCCTCTGGCCACGGACTGACCCCCAGTTCCGTTCCACCCACTAACCACCAATTTCACTGTCTGCAGTAATGTTCAGTAACTACAAGATGAACATCATCTCAATTAAGAGTACCTTTAGGGCGTCTCTCCGCCAACTATTCCAGCACAATTGTCCACACTGTCATCAGGGCCTAATCAACTAATGATGGCTGAAAATGAGGGAGGCCAATCCCAATAAATTCGAAGGAAAGTCATTTTTCTCTTTTAATGCCCCGCTCCCTCCTTCTTCCTTCTTCCCACGGCACAATGCAGTAAATTAATGTCACAGTGGTTATTACAGTACCGCTGCTATGGCAAGTATTCAAGCGACGATCCTGGAATATTTTACCTCAGCATTTATTTGTCCATAAAATAAAACAGGATTTATGGCACGACTCTCCAGTTTGAGGGCTGTGTGGACAGCAGCTGGGGCACATCCTTAGCTCCTCCACAGGTAAAGATATAGGGATGCTCTCTGGGAGCAAAAGGAGCCAGCGGCAAGGGGTCCCGCTGGGTTCCTGAGTCTGGAAAGGACGCGTCCCCGGTGGGACCCACTGGATGTGCCTGCGGGAAAAGGCTTCAGTTAAAGGGCAGTGTGAGGACACTTGGAGATGGGGGATTTGAGTGCATGGGAGGGAGGCAGGTTTTTGAAAAGAAGGTTCAGACAATCACCTGCTCCCCCACTTTTTTGACTCGGCTCCACTTCCTGTAGGCTCCGAAGGAAGTCACAGCTGGGACCCAAGTGTACCTGCCAGGTACTGCTCTCCTCTTCGTCCCCAGGACCCCAAGACTGTTTCTGTTGTCTCCTGAAATCTGCTTGGAGGGATTGACTGAGCCGGTTAGCATCAGAGAGACTCAAGATCCTGCCAACAAAATACAGTTGTGGAGTTCATTAAAAGCCACCCGCCTGCATGAAACTCTTTCTGGGAAAAGAGAAGGGCCCCACCTTTGAGGATGCGCTCCGAAATTATAATTCATCGATTCGGAAGCCAATCATTTCATATTTTGACTGCTGGCTTAGGAATATTCATATTTTCCACTGCATTTAAATTTCCCTGTGCCATTAAAATCTCCGAGCTCTATAATTAGGCCTCTCCTGATAGATATGGATGAGGTCTCTGTTCCGGGGAGAGTGAGCAGGAGCCTCCGGAAAGTGGGGGTTTGTTGAGAGGGTTTCCCCTGGGCCCTCCTCTCCTCCTGCCTCCCTCCTCCAACAGGAATCTTCCCAGAATTTCCACCACCCTCCACTGGACCCTGATCGGGAGGGTCTCTGCTGACGGCAGGCTGTACCTGCTGTCTGCTGTCCCTCTCCCTTCCTATGCTCTGGGGCTGCACAGCCACTAAAATGTTTACTCACTTGAACATAATTTGCATTCCAAAAGCCGTATTCCCGACTCAGATGATATTTATGAAATAAAGTCCTGCTGGTAGCAGCAACCCAAGCAGATGTGGCTCTTTCTCGCTACACCACTACGTGTATACAAAACGCTGCTCCTGCTCAAAAAAATAAATAAATAAGTAACCAGAAGTCTTCTCCTGGAGGCAAATATTGTCTTATGAAATGAAATGTAACACATCAGCGGTCCCTGCTCCGTTCTCTTAAACACAGTCCTGGAGTTGGTGGGAGGTCTCCCACTCGTCTGTGTGAGTCCCACATACTGAGCCGGTTCGGCCACATCCCCTGTACCAGATGCACTCTGAGAATCGCCAGTGTCACTAAGGCTCACATCTTGGCCACATCTCGCCAGTCAGGTTTCTGCTGAGATCGACCAAAATATTGGGTAATGAAGATGGAAAACCAATAAAGAATGGGGGGAAATAAAGAATTGCTTAGAATGAATTCTGTACGTAATTACTTGCGTTTTTGCTAACTACTGTATAAACAACACTTTTAACAAGGCAAATTGGAATCTTGAAGACAATTCTGCTTAGGGATATAGCTTCAATTTATTATACGAGGAGAACTGAAAACTTTGTTTCTGCTGCGTTGCAGTCAATTTCCACGGCGCGCACATTTCGAATGTGTGATTAATCATATGAGTGCAAGGGTTGCCAATAAATACCAAAACTCTAAAACTGTAACAACTTGCTCATTTTGTGCGGTCATTCCAAATAGCTCAACAGCCTGGGCCTGTCAATGTGCACCGGGATCAATGCTCTGGGGGCTCTGCAAAAGATTGATTTTGCTCTCACAGGATTTCATTTTGCTCATCAACAAAAATAGTCGGCTCCCTAAATAATCAGATCCCAGGCCTGGTGTTGGTAGAGTGCCATGAAAGCTGTGACCACTTGGAACATGAGCTGTTAGGTTGCTGCAGATACCCTCAGGGGATGCTAGAATCTCACCATTCCTTAACCAAAAGTGTTCTTGATGAACACGTGGCCTTAAGTTTGGACAAATTTAAAAAAAAAGAAAAAAAAAAAAAAGGAGGAAGGAAATATTCTACCAAAATAGCTTAGCTAATTGAAACAATGATGGTTTAGCTTAAAACTAAGAAATCTGGGGGGGAAAAAAAAAAAGAAAGAAATCAAAGGAGTGGGGGAAGCAAACCATTTAATGAACACAGAAATGGAAAGTTATCTGGTGCTAAGGGTGTATTGGGTCATTGGAAAAGCCATGACACATTTTTGCATAGAAAAATACGTCAAGACTTTTCCAAAGATCCAATATAGAGTAATATCTTTGACTAGACTAATATATAGTATATTTATGCTGAGAAAATCCATTTTATATGCTGTAAAGATATGTGATTATATTAAAAAAAGTAAGAAAATTCAAGAAAGAGAAAAAGTAAAATAAAAAATAAAATGTAGCTAGTACTTTGGGGGAAGAGAAAAATGCCTTCCTAACTTAAGTCTCTATCATACTGAATTTTATCATGGCTCTGTCTCACCTATGCCTCTGTTTTCCCTTTCTAGATTTTGATCAAGCCTGAGTTCTTCTACCTAGTTTCTGGCGAATGGCTCTAACATTGCATTAAGCATGCCTAGAAAGGATATTTCTTTTTTTGGTTTGTTTTTTAAGAGGTTTTTGCTATGGGGTGTGTGCGCTCGCCAGAAAGACAGAGAGAGATAGAGAGATAGAAAGTGAGAAATCACCACCCAGGCGGGATGGCCACACTGCAATTCCCTCTCCTCCATTCTCCTCTCAGGATCTTGGGCACGCACGCACACGCGCCCAGCGTGAGTTTCAGCTGCAGTCTACTACTTGGGAGTCCAGCGACATAGCCATTATGCTAACTGCTGGTCCCAAAAGGATATTTCTAATAACTGAGGAGAAATCCATCTACGTAGTATATATGCTGCTTGTTGGGTATTTATCCTTTAAGAAAAGACTCCTTAATGGTGAAAGGCAAGGATGGACAAACACATGGGCCTGTCAACTGTGTCTCAAAAAAGAGCAAAGTTGCTGGGAAAACAAACAAACAAGGCATTTCTACCTTGGGTCTGTGTGGAGCCCTGAAGTATTTGCTTGACCTACTCTTTAGCTGAGTCTTTTGCTGAGGGTCCCAAGCCATTCCCCATTTAGCACATAAAGCCCATGTGGAAAAGAGCTCTTCTTCTGAGGGAGGAGGTCTCCCACTGCACAGCCCCCAACCCAGAGGGGAGAGCTGCCCGGGGCCTAGCAAGCCCCCACACTGATTAGCACAGTTTTGCAAAAAGGTCCTGATGTCCCAAACCTTAGGATGGATTAGGTACACATCAGAGAGGCACCGAATACCAGACACCTTTCTAAAGGGGGAAAAATAATGTGAGATCATTTTATTCTCCTGCAACCTAAAAATAAATGGAAGGGGCTTCTCCCAGCTTCAGGGAGTGCACATGGATTTCTTGCTGACATTCGATTCTCTGAACTGAATGTCACAGTCACTGAGAACAGTTAAAAAAAAAATAATAATGCTAGACTGTTATCGTTATTAGAAGGGCAAGAAGAATGAAATATCATGATTATCATTAGGAAACCCTGTAAAACATATTTGTACATTATCTTGGGGCAAATACAAGTGTCATGTGTTACCAATTGTTAGGCAAAGAACGTGGTAATATATTGTTCCCCTCCGGCCCTCTGCACAGCTCAGCACAGGGCAGGAATGATGTGCATGGTGTGCGCGAGCAGCCGGAACGCATTGTGCAGTGCATAGGGGACACAGGGACGCCCCAGGACTGGCAACATCAGGAAACAGGAGCCAGGGGATAACTGAGCCACAGTGGAAAAAGGCAGGCCGAGGTCAGGCTGACTGGTACGCCTCAAGCTGGAAGAGTTCCAGGACCAAAGCTGGACCAGGCTTCAAGCACAGAAGAGTCTCAGGTCCCCTCCTCCCTAGGAGTCGGACAGGGCTGGGGAGCTGGAACAGTAGGATTGGCTCAGTGTGCAGGGATGTGTGTCCCACCCAGCAGGCCCAGGCTTCCAAGGAAGAACCACATTTACTATCCTCTTCTCCAGCAGTGGTGTGTCAGAAAAAGGGCCTGAGGGGCAAGGCAGTGGTGTAGTAGTAACAAAACGGGACCCACAAGGGAAGGGTCTTGGGTTCCTGTCTCAGGAGCTTCCCGAACATTCTCTAGTCTGGGCTGGCTGGGACTGGAGGTGGATCGTGGTGTGAGGACCCTGAAAGAGGCACCTGTGTTTCTCTTTCTCTGTCAATCTCTCATCGAGGCAATATGTAAATAAACCATAACAATAATAACTAATGGCTTGGGAGCGAAGTCGGAAGAACACTCTCAAAGGAGCCTTGCTATATGACCCTAGGCAAGCCTTTCCCTTCCTCTCTTCAGTCTCAGTTTATGCATTTGCAAATGAAGGTCTTGAGGCTCTGTTTTACTGTATTTTGCTTTAGCATTAAAACTCTTTGGAGAATGTCATGAAAATGGAAATGACGGGGGTGCACAGTAACTCATGTCCGTGTTGCGGACCCACGATCCCCATTCCAATTCATTCACCAGTCCCTCAAAGACCTTGGATCCTGAGCTAGAAAACTTCAGTCCATGCAATCTAAAGGGGGCTTTCCAGAGTGCCTGGATTCCAAGGAGAATCTATGGAGCTATCCGCTCCACATTATGAATTGACTCCACAGCTCTCAGGGAATGCTCAAGAAGGAAGAGGACCCTTATGATCCAGAGACCTGGCTAATACCCCCTGGTAAGTCGAAGGAGGGCACCTGGTACTTCCAAGGGCTGCTTTATAGCCAGAGGTTTGACAGCAGGTCTGGAGTAGATTGGGAGCCACCAGACGGCACTCTGCGCTGCTACAAAGGAAGGACAGCATCGTCCTGGGGAAGAGAGAGCAGTGCTTAGAAAAAAATACATGCCCACAGTACTGGGTCTTCTGGCAACCAGCATTCCATGAAGGTCTGGCATCTCTCAGACTCCAAGTACAGTGGCCACAGAAGTCTGAGGCTGCCTGCAGGTTTCCTCGAGGAGCGGCAACGTCTGAGGGAAGGGGGGGTATCATATGTCTTTGCAGAGCAGGGCTCCTCTGAGGCTGGCCCTGTGCTTTGCTGCTGGGAATGCCTCAGAGGAGAGGGACGTATGTGCCTCTGAAGCCCATCCTTTCTCCCTGGGCAGCTCACGCATTCCCGCCCTGCTGCAAGAAAGGGCATTCGAATCAGGGAAGTTCAGCCAGCTGCCTCTCTGTGCCTGGTTACACTCCATAACTAAGCCTCTTTGTCCCCAAAGGAATGCTGTACTCATGGTGGCATTTCAGGAAACTTGGCTAGACGTGAGGAAGGTATTTTGGGATAGGAATTCCCTCAATTCACACTAAGTCTGAGATATCTAAACATATTAAAGCCAACTGCTAAAGGTTCTGTCTATTACGGGAGAACTAGAAGCCTAGAATAACTCTAAGAGCTTCTTGTCTCACCTCCTTGTGGGGAAACTGAGGCTCTGGGATTAAAGAAGAGATAGGGATGGGACTTGCAGGAAAGTCAGGAAGTCTGGAACTAGACTCTCGTCCCTCTTGTGAAGTGTATTTCTATTAGGCCTCACACCCACTGAGCCTCAACCTTGTGTGAAAGGTCCCTGGCATGGAGTTGAGCCCCTTTATCCCCAGCACGGAGTTTAACTCTCTGCTTACGGATTTGCCAACCCCCTTTTGCAGGCTACAGGCACCAGATTTCTCAAACTGTGGCCCCCGGAAGCATGCCGGAAATGCAGACCCTCAGGCCCCTGTCTGGTCCCCCTGAGCACAATCTGCGTGTCCAAAACCAGGTGGCCTGTTTGCACACTAGAGCCACGGGGGGTGCTGGTCTCAAGTTCCTTATTTGCCTTCACTTCTAGAACACTGAGAGGTAGGTCTCACATTCATAATTGGCTCATCTCAGATCTTTAGATTTTCTCTCTTCTGGTTTTAACTCTAATTTTTCAAATTGACAGTGTTTAATTTCCTAAGCAGTTTCCAACCTGGTAGGTAGGCTATGAAGAAATGTCTGGTCAGTGGCAGGCAGTCTGGACACGGTCTGCCTGGGGCTCTGTAATCTCCCCTTCCCAAAGTCGCAGGTCTCCACTGTCCCCTCATACCCCACGAGTCCCCAAAAATCTCCCACTGCCCCCCACTGACCATCATGACCACTACTGATCCCCAAAGACTGTTCCTGGCACCCCATGTACTCTTCCAGACCCTGCAATTCCTACAGCTCCTAATGAACTCCACTGCATGTAGGTAACCCTGAACAAGCTGCTGTCTTTTTTGGGGGGAAACTCACTTGCACCCAGAGGTAGTGAGCACCCCACCTTCTCTCTTTGCATTTCAGACCCCTTCTCCCTTGACTTGCCCAGTTGTTCGGTGTATGATGCTAAGTCATAAAAAATGTGCGAGGACATTAACCCGAGGTGTTATTTATACACGTTATAATTTATTAAATTACATGGCACTCGGCAACAACTCAGATAAAGAAGCGCACGGGAGTGTTGCACCAGCACTTGCACTATTTTAATAAACCTTTTATCTTAAAATATTGCCTCCTATCAGGCTGTCACGGAGCAGCCCGGGAATCTGTGAAGCCTAGGGAGGAGGGACATGGCTCCAACGCACTCTATGGTGAATTATTAAATGAGGGAGAGGCACCGACTCACCATGTGATACACACGTTAATTAGGCAGAGTGAGGACCTTCAGGCTAAGAACTCCCTGGACAGTGAGGAGACACGTCCCGTATAAGAACAGAACTTCCCCAGATCCCCCCTTTCTGCTCCTCTCTGTCTCCAAAAGCAACTTCTGCCCAACTGGAACTTCAGGCCTTCATCCTCCACCCTCATCATTTCTGGCCACATTCGGTACCACTAGTATCTATTTCACTTAATATTTTTATTTAATTTATATGCATTCTTTTTTCCTTAAATGGATTTAATTTTTAAAAGAAGCTTTCTATCATTACCATGAATAGCAAACTAATAGCACTTACCATAAATATGAAATAACCATCAAAAAATTATAATGGAAACAAAACCATGTAATTAAATTCCAGCTCCATATGAAGGCTTGGTGAAGCCTGAGGCCTACTCTCTCTGTTAACAGGGGTGACCAGCCAGTGTCGCAGAGGCATTCAAGATGTGCTGGAGCCAAAGGGAGCCTTCCACCCTGACCTTGAAGGACTGAGAACACCCGAGTCCCCTCCTTGGTGGGCAATTCATTGTGCTCGAACACTGGCTGGATACTGCTAAAATCACAGATTCCCCTGGTGGTCCTGAACCACATTTTTGGAGATGCTGGCCCCAAGTCAAGAATGATGGTGACATCACTACTCTCTTAGGCACCCCCATACAGATCGAATGGGTGAGAGTTCTCCCTGGAGAATGTTGTTTTAGAGGGTGGCATGCAGTGGTGAGAACAGCGACTGGAGGTCAGCCCCAGTTCTGCTGGGTGACTTTGGGCAAATCACCTTCTCTCACCTCTTAGCAGAGTCCAAGGTGCTCTGGAAGCTACAGAGCTTCTCTATATCTGTGTGCCTTCTCCCAGGTCTCTAACCTCCTACCCTGTGTAGCAAAACTAAGACCTGATAAAAGCATGTTTCATGTCACGTGACGGACATCACGTGTTGTCAGAAAGAACTACGTGGGACCACAAGGATGAGGCTTCTTTTTTGAACTAGGGAAAGATAATGCTGGATAGTCAAAACGTAAAACCAAATAGGGAAGAAGAAGAAAACGAACCTAGACTAATCTCTAAACCCCTAGGAAAGCAAAAGCATCTTCTTATCAAAATAGAAGTCCACACCGTGGAAAACAGAAATATCCAAATGTTTCAGCCCAGCTCTCCCATCGTACTCAGAACCCGTTTCAAACCAGGAGGAAAGAATGTCAGATAATCAAAATTCACGTGAAAAAACACAGCCACGATCTTACTGTTAGCTGCGATTAATACGAGCAGTTAGAGAAAGGCTAGAAAAATGAAGTCATACATTATTTTTTTTTCCCTTGTAGGTATAGATTTTATTTGACCTATTGCTTTTAAAAGAGAATACCTTCCCAAGCACGCTTTACATGATAAAACTCAGAGACAAAAGAGAGAAAATGCAAATCAATTCTACATTACATGTATGTTGCTGCATTTGGCAAAATCAAATGAGATCTTTTCATCTCCTTACTGTAGAACAAAAACAGAGCAATATTATGAAATCTCGCAGAGCTTTATTTCTCGGCGTCTTTTGTGTCCAGCCTTTTAAATTCAGGTTTTTCTGCCTTTTTTACTGACAAGCCCACAATTTTCAGAAAAGAAAGCTAGCATTAATTAAGACAGTGCCAGATGTAATTTTCTTGGGAAGTAAATTTCTGCACAACTAAAGGTTACAGAGACCTTTTCACTGTCAAAATTTACTACAGCCTGTGAATGTTAATGTTTCTAATGAAGACATGTTCTCTGTCCCTGAACTTAAAAGTACCCAGAGAAGAAGGCAAAGAGAAAAAAAACTCGATTTGACGAATGTATCTGGAGCCTGTGCATTAATGTGGAGAACTCGCCGCTGCCGTGCGCGTTGTAATTATAGTGTTTGGATAGCCTTGTTTTCTAAACAGGGCATATTGCCATAAATTGGCAATTTTGCATGAGGAGTGGGATTGTAGTAGGTGCCTTATGTTACAAATGAGCTCGTGGCATAATAAGCATTTACCCCATTAGGCTTAAGGATGTTCACCTTCTGACTCTGGGGTGGGCAGGGAGGGAAGGGGGCAGGAGACTCACATCTTCCAAGACTGTGGGTATCAGTTGAGGGGGCCCCTGGGTTTCTGATTCTCTGACCTCCCAGCATCTCTGCTCAGAAGGCTGATTTGGAGTTTGAAGACCCAGATGTGGTGGGTTTCCAGGCAAGCTTTGGATTTTTGACTTAGAGACCTGAACACCAGACGCATCAACAGTTTCTGTCCAGTTCTCAGGGAAAAGACTGTCCAATGAAAGGGAAGCAAGGCCTTCTCCTTTCCCCTGGGCACTGTTGTGTTCATATTAATCGTCCCCTTGAAAGACCATTAGGACCCAATCACGCTCCTTTTTGGTTTTTCCTCCTCATCGGGTTGAGGAATGAGGTAATATGAACTTAATTGGGGCTCAAAGATAGTCATTTCATTGATTCTGGTGGTGTCTTTTTTAAGATGATCTGGAGGCCGAGACATTCTGCTAAGGAAACAGTCTATAACGATTACCAAAACGTATGCACAAAGCTGTTCTTCATATTCTATGTGGACAGCCAACAAGTAGAAAAATAAAATGTTCAACAACTCAGGAAGGATAAAATAAATCACGATGCACTTATAAAATGGAATATTACACAGGCATCAATCTTTCTGACTAAGAAGAAGACAATCAAAATGAAAGAATTTACATCATATAACATGCAAAAGGCAAGACACTAAATTTTGTGACCTCAACTTTGTAAAAAGAGAAAAAAAGTGTGGAGGGCTGATGCCGTGGTGCTGTGTAAATGCACTACTCAAGAGAAGCCGGGGACCAGCAGTTAGCGTAATGGCTATGTCGCTGGATTCCCATGTAGTCGACCACAGTTCGTGTCCCGGACCCAGTGGCTTAAAACTCACACTGGGCACGTGTACATGTGTGCCCAAGATCCCGAGAGGAGAATGGAGGAGAAGGGATTGCGGCATGGCCATTCCTCCTGGGGGGGTAATTTCTCACTTTCTGTCTCTCTGTCTCTCTCTGTCTGTCTGGCGAGCACATGCGCCCTATAGCAAAAACCTCTCAAAAAAAAGAGAAGCTGGATCTTACATGGTGACTACAGTTCAAATCCCTGGTCCAGTCAGACTGAAATGCTGGGAACCCACATGAGTGCCCAAGATCCGACTGGCTGAAAGACTGAAGAAGGGGTTCATAGCACGTCGCTAGACGTCAGGGAGTCTGTCTCTGTCTCTCTCATGTTCATGTACCCTGTTATGAATAAAGGGAAGTGAAAATGTTTTAAATGCACAGAATTGAAAACTGGAAGGCAAATTGTTGATACTGAAAGCTTTGGGGTGGCAGAAAATATGGATATGTTCATTTTTTCCTAAATAATTTAGCAGAGGAAAACTTTCTAAAAATTTCTGAAACTTTATTACTTTTATTATTATTAGCATTAGGAAAATGCCAAATAGCACTGTTTGGAGGCAGAACTGAGTCAGCCCCATAGTGCAATGTATGCTCTTTGGAATCCTTTATACTCTGATTTATTATTGTCTATATTTACTCTACATTAGGAATGGCAAATGTTTTATCTAAAGAAACAGTAAATATTTTAGCCGTTATAAGCCATAAGGTCTCTGTGGTAACGACTCAGCTCAGCTGTTGAACTGAGAAAGTAGCCACAGGCAATACATAAATTAATAAACATGGCTATGCTCCAATAAATCTTTATTTACAAAAACAAACAGTGGGAGTCAGCAGGTAGTCTGATGGTTAAGGTGCTGGATCCCACATGGCTGACTCCACGGTTTGAGTCCCAGACCCAGTAGCTTGAAAAACATTGGATGTATGTATGTGTATGCTCAAAATCTTGAGAGGAGAATGAAGGAAAAAGGATTATGGCATAGCCATCCCCCTGTGAGGTATTTCTCACTTTCCCTCTCTTTCTGTCTCTCTCTAGCAAGCACACACCCTATGGCAAAAACCTATTTTTTAAAAAAGGCAGCGTGACAGGGAATCAGCAGCGTAATGGCTATGTCGCTGGACTCCCACGTAGTCGACCGTGGTTCGCGTCTCGGACCCGGTGGCTTAAACTCACGCCGGGCGCGTGTGCGTGCGTGCCCAAGATCCCAAGAGGAGAATGGAGGAGAAGGGATTGCGGCGTGGCCATCCCCCCAGGGGGTGATTTCTCATTTTCTATCTCTCTGTCTCTCTCTCTGTCTGGCGAACACACGTGCCCTATAGCAAAAACCTCTCCAAAAAATAAAAAATAAATAAATAAATATATATATATATATATATATATATGTATATATATACACTACTAATAAATAAAATTAAATAAATAACTTAAAAGAAAGTCCTACAAGTACAGTTAAATAGAGTGGATGATTCTGCCCACTGTTCAGAATGAGCCCGAGGTGGAGATGTCAGATCTCCACTTGGTAAATCTTAAGAGAGAGTTCAGTGGTCACGGTTCCTCTTTCCCTTTACACAGGGCTTTGGACACAAGCTCCCTCACGGGATGCCACATGTTTGTCTTTGTAACTCTCACTCTTGCTCTCATGCCTGCCCTGCTCCTGGCCTTCTTCTGTGTATCCCTCTTGCTTCTGATAGCCCCTCCTCTTGGTCTTACCTTCTTGCCCTCCTCCAAGTGATTGGGGTAATTTTCCTCAACTGCTTCATTTAGAATCACCCATTACTCTTCCAATGAGGCACTGGACCTCTAGAGGCAAGACAGTCAACAGAACTCTCCAGAATGTCAATGCCATCTCCTGAATGAGCACACTTGCTCAAAGAGTGACCAAGGAACAAAGAGAAGCCAGCTGCAAAAGAGCAAGTTGTGCCACCATGCACAAGAGGTGTACAAGAGGAGAATAAGAGAAAATGTGTGTAAGACCTTACTTCCAAAGACTCTGTCCACCTGCCCTCATTTATCTTTGCCTGACTCTCAGGAAGGAGGAAAAACAGGTAGAAAAGCAAAAGTGGAAGTCTAGTGTGATCCAGAATCCACAGCTTTCTACTGGACAAGGATTCTTGGGCTGTGGTGACCGCAGTTCCCAGCATCGGCATCACTTGGGACCTTGTTGGGAATGCCAGTTCTCAAGCCTTCACCCCAGACCTCTTGACCAGAAGCTCTGGGGCTGGGGTGAAGCCTCCAGGTACACACCAAGGTTAGTGAGCCTTTGCCCGAGACAGACAACAAAGTCTGGTAAACCACTGGTGTCCTTTGCTCTTGGACAGAGTTGGTGTGAAATTCTGCATCTCTAGCAGCGCAAAGGGTGGAGGGGATTGAGTTTCAAGTTGTTTAAATAATGGTAAGCAGATTGATGGGATGTTTTTCTCCGAATTGATTAAAGAGCCAGGAGTCCCTGGAGCTGCAGACACAGGCATGCTGTCTGTTCCTCAGGCCATAGAAACCTCCTCTCCATGGAGATGGGGTTTGCATTATGCTTATTTCCTACTCTGTGAGGTTTTCATGGGCCTGGTCAGGCCACTGCCTAGTCGTACCACCACTGGTTTGGCAAACTGAAATGGCAGTCCCCAACTAGTCCCCATGTGACAGAAAGTGAGAAATCACCCTCTAGGGGGATGGCCACTCTCCAATCCCTCCTCCTCCATTCTCTTGGGGCTTTGGGCACACATGCACATGCACCCAGCGTGAGTTTTAAGCCACAGGGTGCAGGACTTGAACCATGGTCAACTCTGGGAGTCCAGCAATGTAACCGTTATGCCATCTGCTGGTCCAAGGTGTCCACATTTCTGTGCTGCTGAAACAGGCTGGGTTTTGCCAATGTACCTTCCCAGGGTCTCACAGTAACACTTCTGCAGGCTGTTCCCAGGCAGGGCCTTGGCCCTCAGGCACAGGGCTTGGCTGGAATGACAAACCTGCCTGCAAACCTGTTCTTTTTTTTCCTATTTATGTATATGTATATGTGTGTATATATATATATGTATGTGTGTATATATATACATATATATACACACACACACACACATACACATACATACATACATATACATACATACATATATATATATATATATACATATATATATATATATATGTATATATATATATATATATATATTGCAATCTCCCACCCCTTCTGGCTTTCTCTCTCTGTTATTCAGACTACATCTTATTTGTCCTTCCTTCTTTTTCTCCCCTCCTCCCTCCTTCCTTCCCTCTGTTTCTCTTCCTGCCTCCCTGCCCTGGTACCCTGGTACAATGACTGAGACACGTGAGTAGGTGAGTGCAGTACAACTGAGCCTGGTATGGAGACTCGAGGCAGCCAAAGTGCTGATGGCTTCTCTGTGGGCCACACTCCCTCCGCTTCCCAACCATTACCTCTCCGCAACTGCTCATTCTCCAACACATGTGTAGCATAAGTCTAGCGGTATCTTTGCTACTCTCACTTGGCCTTTGCAAGCAGCTGTGGAACTCCTTCTCTGAGCCAGTTCTGACCTGGAATTCTGGGCTATGGATGCATTGATAAGCTTGGACCAGCAGCAGACAATAACATCCCCAGGTTCTTCCAAAGAAAAACCGTAGAGCAGACAGGAAAGTGTTGGTGCTCCTAGCCCTTGGGGAATATTCACCTTGTAGAAGGAACCTTACAGAATAGGACTCTAAGTCAGGGGCCTCAGAGGGATGAGGGAGAAGTGATTAACCATGTCACAGCATATTCTGTCTGACCAGACCTGTCACTACACGTTGTCAGGTGCAAAGAGCTTGGAGTAGAGGCATTGTGGGAAGCTGGGGGTGGAGATGTGGCCACAGCTCAAAGCTCCAAGGAGAGGGCTGCTCACAAGTCATGATATATAGGTAGAGAAGGTCACTGGAATGGAAAATTCCTCTGTGCCCATAGAAAGGGCAGGCTCAGAGAAGCCGGAGAAATGACACCAGTGAGTTCACCTCTGGATCTTAAAATGCTTATGCTTATACCCAAGGACTGCCCAGACCTCCTAGGGATACTGTTTGGCTGATCCTACCTCACAGTCCAACCAGGCACTCTATGGCACCTTTTCCTTTGGATTTAACCTCATTTCTGAAAGGGTAAAGGACCCCGTCCTGCCATCTGAAAGCCCCCTCGAGAAGAGAACCCTTCACACTGTCCCAAGGGTTAGGGACACCCTTCTCTCTGCTCATCATTGTAGCTTTTCCTCCCAGATGATGAAGAGGAAATATGGTAGGCCATCATTCTTTCCAGAGGCCAAACAGGATGTGAGGCTGATGATGAAGCTAGCATTCATTTTTACACCATATACATACTTTGATCATTATAGTGCAGCTTTGCTCATTCTCATTCAGTTGGGGGGCTACTGTGACCTTTAGCTCACTTTCTGACCAACTTTCCTCTATCTAGGATATTCTACTATCTAAAAGATAGTTGGTAGAACTCTCTACTTATTTCTCAATCACTGTAGCCTTCCCTCCCTCCAAACATCATGGAGGGACTTTGGGTTATAGGAAGGTAGGAGGAATATTATAAAACTACTTTCGCTAAACATTTTATTTTTCAGCTTGCAGCTCATACTTTGTTGATTCACTCCTCCATCTCACCTCCGTGGAAGTGACCTTGGTGCCCTCACTAATGCATACAATGCCTTCTCCATCTTTTGCCAAGCAGAAGGTGTTTCTTGGTCACCTCCTATATGCCTTGCTGAAAACTGCAAGGACAGAGAGAAGAGAAGGCAGCCCTGAGGAGGCCTGGAAGTGACTCATTCCAGTAAGTCATGAGAAAATGAGGAAGACATCTGTGGTTAAGGGTTGTAGTCAGTGGGGCTAGGTAGAGTGTGAACACCAGAATCATCATTTCATACGAGGCCACTGAAGTCTGGAGATTCTAAGTGACATGGCCAAAGTTACCTATCTGCAGCTTAAATATCAAATTCATGGACCCAGGCCTATCTACTCTAACGCCCATGCCTTTAACTGTGCTGATACCCACTATCAGCCCAGCTCAAGTCCTTCCTCCTACAGGAAGCCTTCTTGATTGACCTCAGCCCCCTCTGTACCTCTCTGTTACACACATGTGATTTATGGGCTTGATGGCTTTCTGGAAGCCTTGGGGGGGGTGCCTTGTTGAGTGCTTCATTCCCCACTTGGGGCCATGTCTGGGCATACAGGGGTAGATGGTGCTCAGGATTCATTTGGCAACAGGATAGACTGGCCTAGAAAAAGTACTTAATCTTGGATCTGGGTGGGAGATTAAGTTGGGGTCTTTGGGCTCATGGAGGGAGGCCTATAGACAGCCATGTTGGCTGAAGAAGAGAAAGAACTAGCCTTGGAATGAGAAGGGAACAGGAGGGAGAGCTGTGAGAGGAAGACTGAGAGATACCCCATTAGACTTTCATATTGACAAAACCCCAGTTGCCTCAGGGCATCAACACAAAGCCGAGAATGAAACAAAGAGAAAGAGGAGGCTTCAGAACAGTGATGACTTCTTAGTGCCTTTGAATAATCAAGATGGGCTGCAGGTAACATCAGCAAGTGGTGGTGGACACGGCTTGCTAAGAGTACTAGGGCTCAGAGTGGTTGGCTAGCTCACACAGCTGATTACCTCCATGTGCCAATCTTCTTCAAGTGGTTAGTTTTTAATTTTTCAAGAGAAATTGAAGGGCCAGCCTCAAGGCCTAGTGGTAGAGGGAGACAGATCCCAAGTGGTGATTGTAGTTTGACACCCGACCCTTTTGTCTTGAAAAACACACCAGGAGCATATATATGCATGCCCCAAATCTTAAAAAAAAAAAAAAAAAAAAAAAAAAGGAGAAACAGAGGAGAAAGAATTGTGGCACGACTACGTTCCACTTGGGAGTGTTTTCTCCCCCTCTCTCTGTGTCTCTCTGTCTCTTTCTGGCAAGCACATGTACTGTGTGGCAAATAAAAAATATAAATAATGAAAAACCAATTGCAAATCTGAATTTGGCACTTAAAAATTCATTGATTTATTTCTTTCATAAGCAAAAAAGAGAAAGAGAGTCCAACAAGACTTTCATGTCACAATCCACCCCAGCCCAGGTCATGAGCACATATGTATCTGACGTGTTCAGGAAGGTGTATATATACCCAGAGTCTTCCCACACAAATCAGCCTCACAGAGCATTTTGTTCCATCTGTACCACTGTCCAGCCTCCAACTGGCTCTTTATATAGGATATCCCAATTTAAAAGTTTATAACAAATCCAGAAACAATAAATAGTCACAGACCAGGTGAAGCCTTTACAGGGGCTACATTGTGCCTGAGGCCCGCCAGTGTGAGGCATCTGATTTGTGCTCATTCCCTCCCCTTCGCTTGGTCTCAGTGGGAAGAGCAGGGCTGAGAATTCAGCTGCCAGAACCAAAGGCATCCTCTGGATTATTTCAGCAGCAGTGAGAAGCCTTGGGCAGGTGGCACTTCTCTTTGGGAGTGCTGTCCCATGTCTCTGGAAGTGTCCCCTTCAGGCCTGAGTCCTCCTGTCCTTGGTCCTCCTTCCTGCCACACAACGGGGCCACCTGCTGTTGGCAGGCACCAGTTCACCCCTTTCCCTGCCCAGGTCCTGAGTCCCCCTGCCCGTCTCCCCAGGCACTTCCCACTGTTTCTGTTCATCCAGCACTCTCCCCAGCAGGACGCTGCTGCCTGCCTGCCTGACAACTGTCAGCCCGAGGTGTGGACACCTTCCCCTTGGTGGCTTCCCCTTTTTCATTAGGTTTGACAACGCGTTTTTCTGAGATTAATAGTGCAGGGGGAGCCAGGATATGAGGCTTTTAGTGGTGACAAACTGCCAGGCCCAGGTGGCTCTGGAACTTGTGCTGCAGTAGGACAGGCCAGCAGCAGAGCCCTGGGAGCGGGAGGAGAAGGGAGAGATGGCTGCCATGTCCATCAGAGCCTGGAGAGGACTAGGCTGAGACATCCCCCATCCTTTCTTACACAGCAAAGGCGGTCATGCCCACCCACATGTGCCGAGCAGCAGATTCCCACCCTCTCATACACACTGTCTCAGTGCTCGTGTGAGCACTGAGTGGGGCGGGGGAGAGGGCGGGGGGGTTACCACTACTGGCTGGTGCTCACCAGAGGGTAACAAGAGGCCCAGAAGGTCAGGTCGTTTGGGTAAGCTCCCAAGCTCAGCCATTCCTTTGTTTGCTGCTGTCCTGGCTCCTTCCCTTCCACCAGCCCAACCTGGGATTTTGCATGTAGTATTAGGGCTTGAAATGCAAGGGATTGGGACCAGCAGTTAGCGTAATGGCTATGTCGCTGGACTCCCATGTAGTCGACCGCGGTTCGAGTCCCAGACCCGGTCACTTAAACTCAAGCCAGGCGTGTGTGCGTGCGTGCCCAAGATCCTGAGAGGAGAATGGAGGAGAACGGATTGCGGCGTGGCCATCCCCCCTGGGTGATGATCTCTGGTCGCTTTCTGTCTCTCTGTCTCTCTCTGTCTTTCTGGCAAGCGCACGTGCCCTATAGCAAAAACCTCTCCAAAAATAAAAAGAAATACAAGGGACTGAGGGGGAGGTGGTCAGCCAGATGGTGTGGAGGTTAGACTGGCTAGATTCCACATAGCTGACCACAAGTCCTGAACCCGATAGCTTGGAAAACACTCCAGGTGTGAATGTGCGTGAGTGCCCCAAATCCTAGAGGAGCATGGAGAAGGTATTGTGGTCATATCTCCACTCGGCCCCTGGAGAATGCTTTCTCACTTTATCTTTCTTTTTCTCTCTGTCTCTGATGAGCACATGGACCCTATGGGAAGTAGCAAATTAAAATACATATGTATGTATGTGTAAATATATATATACAAGGAGGCAAGAATGTAGGCCAGTCTGGCCACCTCCACTGCACTGATTCCTAACTGCCCTCTGCCACCACTACCCCCATCCCCAAGGGCAAACCACAAATTTCTATCTGCCTGGGAAGGAAGGACCTTGGGATATAATCAAGGAAATTCATAGAAAGGATGCCCATCTCTAAATCTCAGAAACACTGCTTCACTAAACATGTAACATTCCCCATATATACACGCATAAATGCATATATGCACACAAGCTGTGTGACCTTGGACAGATCACTTCAACTAGTCCTTGGTTTGCCAAGCTATAAAATGAGGGGAGAGTGAGAAGAGCTATCTTCCAGAGTTATTTTAATGATTAAATACATTCATATATATGCACATATTTTTTAAATGGCAAAGCATTGTGCCAATATGTAAGAATGTGTCGTTGAGAACTGCTTTAGAGTGCTGAGGACAATGAAGGCACAGATGGGGCTCCTCCTTCATGGAATCTCTCATTTTGTCATCTGTCTGCTCTCGCTAGGATAGAGGTACCAAAGCCAATAGACAGATGACTGAATGCAAAAAGATACTTGCAATGTCTAACACCGACAAGAGACTAATATCACGACTATATAAGGCCCTCTTGCAAAACAAACAGAAAAACAGCAATCTAATAGAAGTATGGGGGAAACATATGAACAGGGAGGTCACAGAAAGGGAAGCCCACAAAGCTCATAAGCATATGAAAAATATTTCAAAATGATTAGTCATTAACTCAATGAATGAGTGATTATTTGGCAGCTATTAGACAAATAAGAGGCACCACCAAGGAGTTGCAAGAAGGTGAGGACACAGGGGTCTTGTACAAGGATGGTGGGTGGGTAGGCCCTGCAGCCTTCCCTGGGGGTGATCTATAATATTTAGATAAGAGACATAAACTGAAACCATCTAGTCTGGCTACCTCTTGCTACACAGCAAGCCATTGCTCACTTAGTGGCTTAGAACAAGTATTATTGTGCTTCTCAGTGTTCGAAATGGGCAGGGCTTCATGGAGAAAGCTCATCTCTGCTCTGCGGCATCAACCAGATTGACTCAAAGATTGGAACTGACTTGGTAGCTGGGTACTCATTACAAACTTACTGCCATGTTTGGCAGTTTCTCTTGGCCATTGGTAAGTATCCTAGTTAAGACTTCGGGGCACAATTCTTGTGGTGACCTCATGATGTGACTATTTGGTTCCCACTCAGTATCCCAATGGCCAGTGGCCCCCACAGATCAAGGAAGAAATGCATACTATTTCTCTGATCTAGCCTTAGCAGTTGCATAGCGTCCTCTCCACCACATTCTAGTGATTGAAGAACTAGGATCCAGGGAAGTGGGTGAGGACCCTCTTCTACTTCTCAATGGAAGAGGCGTCAACATCACAGTGAGAAAAAGATGTGAAGAGGGGTTGAATGTGTCATCGTATTTAGCAACTACAATCTTCTCCATTCTGTTAACCCAGGAACTCTGCTCCTGGGTTTCTCATTCAGAAAGTGCATGATAATGTTACTGCAGCATTGAATTTGGAGGTAGGAAGCTGGAAGTGAGCAGGTGTCTACCACTGAGAGAGTAGAGGAGGGGGGAAGCATGATGCCCCAAACAGAATTCTTTGCTGAAACTATGAATTAGCTCATGGTGAGGCCAAAGGCTCTCAATAGAGGCAAAAAAAGACATTATTTTACACACACACACTACACATATATGTACACACATATGCATATATATCATATACACATGCATGCATAAATACATATACAGACACACATATAGACCTTATTTTTAAAAGGTAAATAGCAAAGACAATAAGATATATAGCTTAATACCTTGTGCATGAATTAAAGATACCTACATACGAAATAAAAACACATGCTTTCCAAAACCATTTACGGATGAAATAAATACTTTAAGCACATTAAAGTTGGTAGCCCTTATTTGGGGAAAGTAAATAGAGGTGAAAAATAAAGTAAATGAGAATAAATACTTTTTTTAAAAAAAAAAAAAAGGAGAAACTAAGAAAGGGACTCACACATTCATTTGTTTTTTTTTTTTTTTTTAAAGATGCCAAAACAATATGATGGGAAAAGAAAAGTCTTTTCAACAAATAATGCTTGAATAATTGAATATCCATGTAGAAAAAAAATGAACTTCAGTTCTTACCTCCTACCAGGCACAAAAATAATTCAACATAGACCATAGACCTAAACATTTAAGTTAAAAGTATAAAACTTTTAGAGAAAAATAGAAAAATTCTTATGAACTGAAGCTCAGAAAAAAATTTTTTTTAAGTAGGGCACAGCAAGCAATGGCCATTATAGAAAAAAAAAAAAAAAGCAATTTACATTTCACCGAAGTTATAAACTTCTTTCTGCTCATCAAAAGAAATGGTGGGACCAGCAGTTAGCATAATGGCTATGTTGCTGGACTCCCACGTAGTCGACCGCGGTTCACGTCCTGGACCTGGTGGCTTAAAACTCACGCCGGGCACGTGTGCGTGCGTGCCCAAGAACACAGAGGAGAAGGGATTGGGCGTGGCCATCCCCCCTTGGGGGTGATGTGTCGCTTTCTGTCTCTCTGTCTCTCTCTGTCTGACTGGCGAGTGCATGCGCCCTATAGCAAAAAACTCTCAAAAAAAAAAAAAAAATAGTCGAGATAAAGGCTTGGGAAAAATACATATGAAACATTTATATTGGTGTCAGCTGGTGGTATGGTGGCTAAAGCTCTGGACTCCCACATGGCTGACTGCAGTATGAGTCCCAGTGGCTTGAAATTCACACTGAGCGCATGTGCGTGCATGCCCAAAATCCCAGGAGGAGAATGGGAAAAGGATTGCTGTGTGACTATCCCCCTAGGGGGTGATTTCTCATTTTCCCTCTCACTGTTTTTCTCTGTCTCTCTGGTGAGCACATGTGCCCTATGGCAAACACCTTAAGAAAAAATATTTTAAAATCCTTAAAATTAAAGATATTATATAAATCACTTATAATATATACATATACAGATATATATGTGAAGAATTCCTACAATTCAATAATAAAAGGATAAACAACCAAATTGAAGAAATTAGCAAAATATTAAAATGGATATTTCACAAAATAAGATCAATGAATGAAGCAAGTCAGGCTATGAAACAGAGACATTTTATGTCTCCATTTAATATCTACTGACTGCACTCTATGGTAGAGACTGAAAGACTGGAAGACATAAAAGCACTGAAAATTGTTATAGACACTGGGGACAAGTGGAAGAAGAATGGGAGAGAAGAAGAATGTAGGGAAGGAAATTTGGGGAAAAAATAGAGAGGTAAGACATTTGTGGGACACAGATAATGGTTTATTACCTGTTGATGATTACGTGTATAGTATTCTCAAATGGACTGGTCTGAGATGTATATCATGCTGGGTCAATTTCCTTTACAATCAAATGATGTTTAGCAACTGTGTAAATAATAATAATAATAAATAATGAAAAATAAATAATTTTTTAAAAAATCAATGAATGGTTTGGGCCAGTGGGTGGCAAAGTGGTTAAGGCACTTGATTACCACATGGTCAACTGCAGTTCAAGTCCTGGACTCGGTGACTTGAAAATCATACTGGGCATGTGTGTGTGTGTGTGTGTGTTCATGCCCAAAATCCCAAGAGGAAAATGGAGAAGGGATTGTGGTGTGGCCATCCCCTCCTCTGAGGTGATTTCTCGTTTTCTGTCTCTGTCTCTCTCTCTCTTTCTGTCTCTCCAGTAAGCGCACGCACCCTATGGCAAAAATCTTTTTAATAAAAGATCAATGAATGATCAGTAAGTACATAAAACAGTGCAAAGAGATACCACTTATTACTTGCAAAAATGCCTAAAGTTAGGTCTGATACCACCTAATATTGAGAAAGATGTGAAACAATTAAAACTCTCCTGTATTGTTGGTGGAGAGGTAAAATAGTACATCTACTTTGGAAAAAAGTCCAGATTTTTAAAAAAAAAATCTAAATGTACACCTAGCCTGACAATTTCCCTTCTAGATATTAACTAAGGAGAAATAAAAACATGCTCACATCAAATCTTGTATTTAAACATTCATATCAGTTTTAATTCAAAAGGTAGAGATGGCATAAAAGAATTGATAAACAGGGCTGGCCCTGTAGTATAGTCACATAAGCATCACATTTAGGGAGCTAGATCCCAGTGGCCTACTGCGATTCAAATCCCATCGGGCACATGTGTGTACATGCCCCAAATCCTGATGGTGTGGTGAGATGGAGGAAAAAAAACTGTGACATGGGCAAGCCTTATGGGGAGAGGGATGATTTCACTCTCTCACTGGACAGTACACATGCCCTCTGGCCATAAAATAAAAGAAAGGATAAACAAATTTCAGTATACGTATAGAATGGAATACCACTCACAATAAAGAAGAACAAACGATTGCTACACACAACAATGAAACGAAAACTTGAATACTTTATGTTGAACCAAAGAAAGCCTACCCAAAAAATATAGGTTGCACACTTCTATTTCATACAGGTCCAGAGCAGTTAAAATTAATCTATGGTGAAAAAAAAAAAAGAATTAGAAGACTTGTGGAGAATTAGAGCATCTGTGAAGTGGAGTATAGGATGAATTAAGAAGGAGCTTCAGGGAACTTTCTAAATGAATATGATGTTCTATGTCTTGAATATTAATATAATGTTCTCTCTGTCAATGAGTGGTTGGGGTTATACTGATGTACAAACTTGTCAAAACTCCATAATTAGTATACTTGATATTTTTATATTTCATTTGTGTATAAATTTTACAAAACAGGAAAGAACGAACTGAAAACAAATACTGAGGTAAATATTGAAGTATTGGGTCGTTGGGGAAGTCATGATGCATTTTTGCCTTGAAAAACAGAAAAATATGTCATGATTTTCTCAATGGCCTAATATTATATTTGCAGAGCAGTGTCCTGAAGGCTGCAACTTACCTTGAAGTGCATCCAAAAAGTGGCTTAATTGATAGACAGAAGTTTGAGTCAATAAATAAATACAGCTGCTACTACTACTACTACTAAATTATGCACTAATACAATCTAGATTTCTTCATCAGACCTTTTCCTAAAATTGCTTTCTCAGGGCCAGAAGATGGTGTAATGGTTGCATTGTTGAACTCTCACACGGCCGACTGTAGTTCGAGTCCCAGATCTGGTGGCTTGAAACACCAGGTGTGTGCACTTGTGTGGCTAAGATCATGGGAGGAGAATGGAGGAGAAGGGATTATGGGGTGGCCATCCCTCCTGGGGGGTGATTTCTCACTTTCTGTTGGTCTTTCTGGTGAGTGCATGTACTCTATAGCAAAACTCTCTCTAAAAAAATAAAAATGTCTTCTCATTATACTCTATATTTTCTAAGGACCATCAAATCGGTGGTAGAAGGAGCTCTAGAAAACTTCATTGCCTCAGAGATAGTTTTAGGTCCTTATTATAACTAGACAGGTTCAACTCTGGTGTGTCTGTGTCTTTCACAAGTTTCACAAGGCTGGTAGTGACCAGGTCACAGTGTGTGGTAACAGCATGTATCAGAGTATGGATTCCTCGTGAGTGACGCTGTTTTGTGTCTGTGGCATCCCATTTACTGAATATCTTGAATGAGTTGCTTAATTTCTTTGAGTCTCGGCTGACTCATGACAGCTGCCTCCAAAGACTTGGTAGGAGGATTAAATGAAATAATGCAAGTGAATCATTCCAGTGAGTGTCAGATACCCAGTAGCTCTAAATGGTTGGCTCCAAGCCCCTTCTAAGAACTCTGAGAACTCACATATCATGTAAGAAAGTTTGCTGGTACAGACCAATGTACCCAAGAATATTTGTCCAACTGACCCTCTGTGTGGATTTAAGGGGGAATAGTAGGGGGAAGATCCAACTTTGTTTGCTATGAATACTGCAAAGTTAGCTCCCATTCCCAGTTGTCAAAATGGTAGCCAGTGACGATGACCATCTGGCTTTCTTCCTGTATTTTATTTTTCTCCACTGAGTGAGTATTACTGGAAGAAACAGCAAAGAGAATCAGCCCTTCCCCATCACAAACATGAAGTCTAAAGGCTCTAGGTCCCTGAGATTTCCCCACTAGTCAGAGAGAATGTGCATAAACTTCTAAACAGCCCCCAATACAAAGGAGCCAGAGTATTTTGCCATAGAAATCAATAATGCCTGCTCCCCCACCCAGCAAATGAGAGCTCTGCCCTGACACACTGATCTCCCATTAATTCTGGCTGACCACCGGAGCTGAGGCCACAGGCACGCCCAGAAATTTCAGCCTCCAACCCTTGGGGGGGCAAAGCCAAACCTCCCCCCAAAGGTTAATGAGGCGATTATGTTTCTGGTTAAAGATGAGAGCAGACAAGGCCACTGGGTTCACTGTAACGTTTAGAATACAGAACGCCTAACTAGAGAAGGGAGAGCACAGAAGAGCAAAGGCAGAAAAGCAAGCAGGAAACAGGGAGACAGATCACTTACAGTCTATGGGCACGAGAGCTGAGTTTCTTTTCATTTTCTTCTTCCTCCTTAAAATCCTTCTTTCACGGCACGTAATCTCTCCTCTGTGACCATGTGTCCCAGAGAAGACAGTCAGATCAAAAGCAAGGGGACTTCAACAAGTTCACAAAAAAAGTGGAATTAAAGTACAACTTTATTTTGGTGCAAAAAAAATTTTTTTAGAGACCAACAATTGGCATAATGGCGATGTCACTGGACTCCCATGTGATCGACCATGGTTCAAGTCCCAGACCCAGTGGCTTAAACTCAACACTGGGTGCGTGTACGTGCATGCCCAAGATCCCGAGAGGAGAATGGAGGAGAAGGGATTGCGGCGTGGCCATTCCCCTTGGGGGGTGATTTCTTGCTTTCTGCCTCTCTGTCTCTCTCTGTCTTTCTGGCAAGCGCACGTGCCATATAGCAAAAACCTCTCCAAAAAAAATTTTTTTTAAAAATCTATACATAGTTTTTTCTTAAAATACATTCATCATGAACTTTCTGAAGACCCCTCATCCATAGGGCCTTCTCTGCTGGCTCATGGGAAGGCCTAGCTCCCAATTGTCACTTCAGTTTAGCCACCAGTAGGACAGTCTAGACTCCAGGACTGATCTTCAGTGGGTACAGTCAAGTGTCTTCTTGTCCACCTGCTCACTCATTGGTTCCGGGAGAACCTGCCCTCGTGGAGCTTACCTTCTAAATAAGAAACAGACATAGAAGCTAAAATAAAATACCTCATGCAAAGCTTATGATTTATAAATATGCATGAATTGTAACAGGGTTCTAAGAGGAGATTCTTGTCTAACCTTGGGGCCTGTGAATGACTTCCCTTCTAGAACTGATGTTTCAGAGGCTAAGATAAGATTGGTAGTTGACCAAAGAGTATGTAAGAAAAGGGGATGAGGTAAGGTGGATGGAGCAAGAGAAGCAGGCTGTGCTAAGGCACTAGGGGTAGAAGGTGTGGTACATTTGGAAGGGGCGGTGTATTGGAGGGAAGCAGTGTGAGATCCAGTGTTGAAGTAGGCTGGGGTTGGCTCCTTCCTGGCTGTACACAGTAGATCTTTTTTTTTCTTTTTTTGGGGGGGGGGGGGAGGGGGAGAGGTTTTTTGCTATAGGGTGTATAAGCTCTCCAGAAAAGCAGAAAGAGACAGAAAGCAAGAAATCACCCCCCAGGAGGGATGGCCATGCTGCAATCCCTTCTCCTCCATTCTTCTCTCGGGATCTTGGGCATGCACACACACGCACTCAGCGTGAGTTTAAGCCACCAGGTCCAGGACTTGAACCACGGTTGACTACATGGGAGTCTAGCAACATAGCTATTACGCCAACTGCTAGTCCCACACACAGTGAATCTTTATCTTAGGAGCAAAGGAAACACTTTGAAGCATGTTACACAGTATTCTGAAATAATCTGAAGGGCAGGAGGCAGGTAAAAATCTATAGGACTTGGTGGCAATTTGGATATGTGATGGAAAAGTGTTAGTCAAGAGGGAGATTTTTAAAATAACTCTTCCAGAAGAACCTTCATCAAGACACAGGTGTGTGGCCAACTTAATCTAGGCTTTCTCAATAACCACTAGGGCCTTTTGGGGTGCTTTGCAGCTCTTTGCTGAGGCAAAAGTGGAAAGAAAGTGATTTCATGGTCCTGAGATCTGGAGTGCTCATAGCATAACTTGGGAGACTCTGAAAAATGTCTTTCAGGTGGTTAGCATCTCATAGGATATGCAGCAGGTTCACATTCACTGTCTTTGAAGCACAACATGGTAACTACGGGTGGGAGGGTGAAGCACATTCATAGCAGAGAACAAGCATGTTATTATTGCTTACAGATGAAGGACTCAAGTGTGCAAGGTTTATCCTAGGTGGCTTGTTCACCAACGTGCGTCCCACAACAGGTCCAGACTGGCAGATGGTCAATGTGTACTTGTTGAGTTAATGAAGAAGTGGCCTCCCTGAATTCACATAGTGAAGAATGAAGGCTAAGAACTTCAGCCACTGTTTTCATGGCATCAGATTTAGCCCATTTAGGGAGAGCAGGATGGAGAACAGGACCTACCAAAGATAAAGGGAAATGAAGCAAAAGAGGTTTGACTGACCCTTCTTGGGCAATGGCTTTTCCAGAAACTTATCCAAGGTACTCATCAAGTGCGTACTGAGAGTTGAGGATATTATTAGTGCCAGGGTCCTGGCTGGTTGGCACAAACAGGAAAGTAGTCATCCATTTTCAGAAGCCATAGGGCAGCTTTCCCCTGATGTCAGGAGTGGAGAGAGCACTGATATCACAGCCTATTGCTCTGAGATATCTTTTTTGTTTGTTTGTTTTGGAGAGGTTTTCACTATAGGGCGCGTGCGCTCACCAGACAGAGAGAGACGTAGAGACAGAAAGTGAGAAATCACCCCCCAGGGGGAATGGTCACGCCGCAATCCCTTCTCCTCCATTCTCCTCTCGGGATCTTGGGCACACACGCACACGTGCCCTGCGTGAGTTTTAAGCCACCGGGTCCGGGACGCGAACCGTGGTCGACTACATGGGAGTCCAGCGACATAGCCATTATGCTAACTGCTGGTTCCCGAGTTATCTCTCAATGTACATAAATCATTGCATACCTGCCTAAATTCACTGTTCTGTTTTTTGTTTTGTTTTGTTTTTTGATTTTGTTTGTTTGTTTGTTTTTGCCATAGGGCATGCGTGCTCCCTGGAGAGAGACAGAGAGAGAGAAAGAAAAGGGAAAAAAAATCACCCCCCATGACGAATAGCCATGCACTAGCCCCTTCCCTTCCATTCTCCTCTTGGGATCTTGGCATTCATATAAATGTGCCCTGGTGTAATTTTCAAGCCACCAGGTCTTGGACTCTGACCACAATCAGCCGTGTGGGAATCCAGCACCTTAACCACCACACCACCTGTTGGCCCCCCTAATTCACTTTTAAGGATTAAGTCTTCAAGTGGAACTAGACTAAAGGTTATGTATTTAAGGTTCTTCATATATATTGACAAATTGCTTGCAAGAAGAGTTTTACCTATTTACATGACACCAAGCATATGTGATAATACAATTTATCCATTCACCACATAGAATTTTATATGTTTTAATTTTTTTTCATTTTTAAACATTTAGTCATTTTATTGTTATTTCTTTAATGAGTTCTGATTATCCCCATTTTTATATGTTTATTACCCATTTGTATGACTAGTCTGAAAAAGCTCATGTTTTATGCAAGCCCTTTTCATCCCACTACTGTTGGGATAAACATGTGCTTTATAATATCGTTGGTCTTTATTCTCCTTATAAAAGTAATACATGCTTATTGCAAAATATAAAACAATATAGAAAAGTATAAAAAACAAACATTATTGGTATTCCCACAACTCAGAAAGATCACTAATTGATTTTATTTCCTGGTAGATAACTAGTTATTTTTTTTCTTAAATTGATTTTTAAGTAGTTTTTAAAACATGATGAAAATCAATTCCTTATCTATAGTGTTTTTTAAAAATCCTTGTCTATTTTTTTTTGTTTATGGTGATATGCTTTTACATAAAATGCTAGTAATGTTTATAATAAAGTTTTTCATCTATTTTATTATTTTTGTACATTGTACATGCAATTTTAAGTTTTGAAAGTTCTTTCTTATCCTGATGACTGTTGTATATTCAACCGATTTTTGAAATTTAACTAGTTAATCTAAAATTGGTTTTGCTACAGAATGGTATGTATGGACAGACATGAATTTTTTTTTCCTACTTAATAATTCTGTGTCATTCATTGAATAGTCTCACTTTTCCTTTTGGTGAGTTGTTTTTTCTATCCTAAAGTAAATGTTTGCACACATTAAGGAATGTTTCTGGGCCATCAATTCTTATCTGTTGATCTACTCATTCTTTTTGTCAATACTGTATTGTTTTAAGTACTATGGTTTTATAATGCACTTTAAAATCTGTTACTGTAAGTCTCTCTTCCAAATTTGAAAAAAAAAATGTTCTCTTATTAGTATTCTTCAAATGAACTGTATTAGTAAATATATATATATATACACACATATATATGTGTGTGTATGTGTATATATATGTGTGTATATATGTATATATATATTTACATAAACATATACATATATGTGTGTGTGTGTGTGTGTGTGTGTGTGTGTGAAATGTTGAGACTGTTACTAAAGGTCTGTTAATTTGGAAAGAGTAGACACGTCCTATTCTACTATATTCTATTCTAAAGCAGGTGTCAGTGAACTATTTTTATTAATAAAGTTTTATTGGAACACAGCCACACTTATTTATGTACCATACTGTTTATTACTGCTTTTGTTCTATAATGTCAGAATTGAGTAGTTGTGGCACAGACCATGTTGTCATAAAGTCAAAATCACAAAGTCAAAAAAAGTTACAAATGTGTCCTGCATAAAAGACATTTGCTGGCTCACAATCTAAGATAAAATAATTCTCTCTCCATGTTTAAATATTATTATTAGATCTCAGCTAAGATCTGTATGATATTTGAACTTTCTATTGCATTTTTTTAGAGGATTTTTCTCTTAGGGCACATGAACTTGCTCAAGAGAGAGAGAGAGAGAGACAGAGCAAAGAGATAGACAGAGACAGTAAGAAAGTGAGAAATGAGAAATCATTCCCTGGGGGATAGCCATGCCACAATCCTTTCTCTTCCATTCTCCTCCCAGGATCTTTGGCACACATGCACAGCCTTATTTCCAAGCCACTGGGTCCAGGACTTGAACCAAAGTTGGCCATGTGGGAGTTTAGCAACATAACCTCTATGCCATCTGCTGGTCCTTCTATAGCATTTCTTATTACAGTATACCCTAGGCCTTTAACCCCTTGTGGTTCCCTTCGAGACTACTGTATCCATTTTTAAAAGTTATTTTTAATTTAGCAGAGAGCATAAGCACTCACTGAAGAGGGCAGAGAGAAAGAGAGAGGGAATGTCAGAAAGCACCCACCCATAAGAGATGGCCACACTGTAATCCTAGCTCCTCCATTCCTCATTTCAGGATTTTGGGTGCACATGTGTCTGGCATGTTTTATAAGTCACTGAATCTGGGAATCAATCTTCACATTGACCATGTGGGACCCAGCCACCTTAACCAACATGCCACCGACTGGCCCAATTATACCCTTTTGCCTTATTATTATTTATTTTTAGAGGACAGTATTTTTTAATTTATTATTACTATTCTTGTTATTTTTTATACATTAAATTGCTATACATCATTTAGATTGTAGAGAGACTTTACCCAGCATTATATACACCTCAGTCCAGCCCAATTGAGAATACTATACACATCATCATCAACATATTAAGGAATGTTTAATAAACCATATCTATGTCCCACAAATATCTTACTGCTCTATTTTTCCCCAAAATTTCCTTTTCTATGCTCTCCCCTCTCCCACTCTCCTTCCTCTTTGTCTGTAGTGTTCATAACAATTTTCAATGCTTTTATGTTCTCCAGCCTTTCAGTCTCTACCATAGAGTAGAGTGTCCATAGAGTGTGGACAATTGGTGTATGTTAAGTGGAGACATGCAATGTCTTTCGTTCATAGCCTGACTTGCTTCACTCAGCAATGAATTGTCCATGTTCATCCACTTTCTATCAAATACCAGGATCTTGTTGTTTTTCATGGCTGAATAGTATTCCATTGAGTATATGTGCCACACTTTTTCAATCCATTCATCTGTTTGTGGACATTTGGGTTGTTTCCATGTCTTAGCAATTGTGAATAATGTCCAATAAATATAATTGTGCAAGCGCTTTTCTGACTGAACATTCTCCTGTCCTTTGGGTAGATACCCAGGAGTGTAATTGCTGGATCATATGGTAGTTCTATTTTAGGGTCTTTGAGAAACCTCCATATTGTTCTCCACAGAGGCTGGACCAATTTACATTCTCACCAACACTGAAGGAGAGTTTCTCTTTCACCACATCCCCTCCAACACTTAATATATTTTTTTTTAATCTTCATCATTCTTACTGAGGTTAGGTGGTATCTCATTGTGGTTTTGATCTTCATCTCCCTTATGATGAGGGATGTTGAACTTTTTTTTTTCATATGCTTTTTTGGCTTTTTTTTTTTTTTATGTCTTTCTTAGAGAGTTGTTTCTTCAGCTCATTTTCCCTTTTAATTGGATTAATCATTTTCTTCTGGGTAAGCTGCTTGAGTTCCTTGTGTATTCTCTGAGTATCAGTCCCTGATCTGAGGCAGTTAACAAAAATTCTCTCCCATTCCAAGGGTTGTTGATTCATACTAATTACTGTGTCCTTTGCTGTACAGAAATGTCTTAATCTAATGTAACCTCACCTATCTATTTTGTGGATTATTCATATGCTTTGGGGGTCGTGCTTAAGAAATCTTTGCCTACCCCAATGTCTCCCAGAGTTTTCCCAGTTTTTTCCACCAGTAGTTTTATAGTTTACAGTCTTAGGTTTAGATCTTGGATCCAATTTGAGTTGATTTTTGTTAATGGTGACAGGGGTTCAGATTCATCTTTGTGCAGGTGGATACCCAGTTTTTCCAGCACCATTTGCTGAAGCGTTTTTCCTTTTCCCACTGGAATGACTGGTACCTTTGTCAAAGATCAGTTGGCTGTATATTTTGGGTTTTATTTCTGGGATCTCTACTCTGTTCCATTGGTCCTCATTTCTTTTTTTGCACCAATACAAAGCTGTTTCAATTATCACAGCTTTGTAATATATTTTGGGGTCAGGAAGTGAAATGCCATTCACTTCACTCTTCTTGTGTAGGATGGCTTGAACAAAACAGGGTTTTTTATAATTCCAGACAAATTCTATGATTGTCTTTTCTAGATCTGTGAAGAATGTCTCTTGTAATTTTCTAGGGATTGCATTAAATATGTGGATTAATTTGGATAAGACTGCCATTTTGATTATATTAATTCTCCCAGGAACATGGGATATCCTTCCACTTTTTTTGTGTCCTTTTCCATTTTTAAGGTTTTTATAGTTTTCCTTATAGAGGTCTTTGATTTCCTTTGTTAGTTTTACTCCTAGGTATCTTATACATGTTGTGGCTATGGTAAATGAGATTACTTTCTTCAGTTGTGCCTCTGTCTGCTTATTTTTGGTGTGTAAAAATGCTATAGATTTATGGGACCAGCAATTAGCGTAATGGCTATGTCGCTGGACTCCCACGTAGTCGACCGTGGTTCGAGTCCCGGACCCGGTGGCTCAAACTCATGCCGGGCGCATGTGCGTGCATGCCCAAGATCCCGAGAGGAGAATGGAGGAGAAGGGATTGCGGCGTGGCCATCCCCCCTGGGGGGTGATTTCCTGCTTTCTGTCTCTCTGTCTCTCTCTGTCTGTCTGGCGAGCGCACGCGCCCTATAGCAAAAACCTCTCAAAAAAAAAAAAAGCTATAGATTTTTGTAAGTTAATTTTGTATCCTGTCATTTTATTGTATAAACTTATTACTTCAGAAGGTTTTTCTGTGGATACTATTGTGTCTTCTATGTATATAATCATGCCATCTGCAAACAGAGATAATTCCAATTTTTCTTTCCCTATTGGAATGTCTTTTATTTTATTCTCTTGTCTGATCGCATTGGCTAGAACTTCCAGTACTATATTAAATAGGGGCAGAGAAAGTGGGAAGCCTTGTCTTGTACCAGTTTTTAGTGGGGAAAGATAAGCTTTTCCCCATTCAGTGTAATGTTAGCTATAGGTTTTTCATAGATGGCTTTTATTATGTTGAGAAATGATCCTTCTATGCTGATTTTACCGAGAGTCTTAATCATAAAGGAATGTTGTATTTTGTCAAATGCTTTTTCTGCATCGACTGAAATGATCATATGATTTTTGTCCTTCTTTCTATTAATATGGTGTGTTAATATGGTTTTGTATATGTTGAACCACCCTTGCATCTCTGGAATAAAGCCTACCTGGTCGTGATGAATAACCTTTTTTATGTGCTGTTGAATATGGTTAGCAAGTATCTTGTTGAGAATTTTTGCATCTATGTTCATCAGAGATATAGGTCTGTAGTTTTCCTTTTTTTTATATCCTTATCTGTTTTGGGAATGAGGGTAATTGAGGGTGCAGAGAATGAATTTGGAAGAGTTCTTTCTTTTTGGGTCTCTAGAATGGGGGTTACCTCTTCTTTAATCGTTTTGTAAAATTCAGCAGTGAAGACATAGGGACCTGGACTTTTCTTTGTTGAGAGGTTATCGATTACTGATTCAATTGCATTGCTTGTTACAGGTTTATTCAGGATTTCTATGTCCTCCTGAGTCAATCTTGTTAGATTATATGAGTCCAGAAACTTGTTCCTCTCATCCAGGTTTTCTTCTTTGTTGGCGTATAGTAACTTATAGTATACTCTAATTATGTTTTGTATTTCTATTGTGTCTTTTGTAATGTTACCTGATTCATTAGATATTTGATTTATCTGGTCCCTTTTTCTCTTCTTCTTAATTAGTCTAGCTAATGGTGTGTCAATCTTGTTTATCTTTTCAAAGAACCAGCTTTTGCTTTCATTTATTTTCTGTATAGTTCATTTATTTTCTATTTCATTTATTTCTGCTCGAATTTTTATTATTTCTTTCCTCCTGGCATTTTTTGGATTTGTTGTTGTTGTTTTTCCAATTCCCTGAGGCATGATGTTAGGTTTTCCTTTTGCCACCGGTCCATCTTTTTCTTGTGTACATGAATTTCTATAAATTTCTCTCTTATGACTGCTTTTGCAGTGTCTCATAGATTATGGAAGCTTGTGCACTCATTATAATTTGTTTCCATGAATTTTGTTTTTATTTCAGTCTTAATATCTTCAGTAGTTGTAAAGTCATTCAGAAGTAGGTTATTTAGTTTCCAAATATTTGTGTGTTTTCGGGGGTTTCTCCTGAGATTAATATCAAGTTTAGTTCTATCATGGTTGGAGAAGATGCTGAATATATTTCTATAGCTTTGAATCTGTAAAGGCTGGTTTTGTGCCCTATCGTGTGGTCAATCTTTGAGAAGGTACTATGTGGAGCTGAGAAAAATGTATGTTTTGTTTTTTTTTTTTTTGTTTGTTTGTTTTTTGTGGAAAGTTCTATAAATGACTGTCAAGTCCATCTGATTTATGGTGTCGTTTAGGTCCCAAATCTTTTTTTTTTTTTTGTCTCATTGATCTGTCTAAAGGAAATAATTGGGTATTGACATCTCTAACAATTAGTGTGTTACAGTTTATCTCTCTTTTTAGATCTAGCAGTCTTTCCTTTACATATTTGGGTGCTCCTGAGTTGGGTGTATAGATATTTATAAGCATTATATCTTCTTGATGAATTATATATTTTACTACTATTTAATGCCTTTCCTTGCCTCTTCTTATGGTTTTTGTCTTAAAGTCTATTTTGTCCAAAATTAGTACAGCAACTCCTACTCCCTTTTGGTTTCCATTTGCATGGAATATCTTTTTCTAGCCCTTCACTTTTAATCTATGTATGTCTTTAGCCATGAGATGGGTTTCTTGTAGGCAGCAGATGGAGGGTTTCTGATTTCTAATACATTCAGCCAGTCTGTGTCTCTTGATTGGAAAATTTAATCCATTAACATTCAACATTATTATCAATATTTCCAGTCTTGTCTCTACCATTAAGTTGATCATATTCTTGGTTGTTTTTTTGTTCTTATTGCTGTCTGTCTTTAGTTTTCTTGGTATAGTACTTCTTTCAGAATTTCTTGAAGAGCTGGTCTGGAATTGGTAAATTCAGTTTTTGTTTATCTGAATGTTTTTATCTTCTTTTCCTATGTGAAGGATAATCTTGCCAGGTATAATATTCTTGGTTGAAATTGTTTTTCATTTAACATGTTGAATGTAGTTCCCCATTTTTTCCTGGCTTGCATTGTATCTGATGAGAGATCCAGTGTCAGCCTGATGGGATAGTCTTTGTAAGTGACTTAATGTTTCTCTCTCCCCAACCTTATTATCTTGTCTTTGTCTGTGATTTTGGCTAATCTAGCTATGATGTACCATGGAGAGGATCTTCTTGGATTGATTCTATTTGGGGTTCTTTGTATTTCTTGGGTCTGAATGTTTGAGTGCCTCTTTAGACTTGAAAAGTTTTCTTCCAGGATTTTGTGGAATAGATTATTAATGCCCTTATTATTTTCTTCACCTTCTGGGATACCAATTGTTCGGATGTTTGGGTATTTTACGGTATCTAGTATTTCTCATATATTATCCTCAGTTTTCTTGGCTATTTTCTCAGTATTTTTGATAATTTTTTTCTAGGTCAGAGGTTTTGTCTTCTACTTCTAGATTTGATCTTCTGCATGGTCTAAACTGATTTTAATACTTTTGAGGGAGGTTTTGATTTCCTGTATTATAGCCTTCATATCTAGCAGTTCCATCTGTTTCTTTTGTATAGTGTCTGATTGTTCTTTTATATCATGGAAGGTCTTCCTCATGTCTTGGAGCGCAATGTCTCTTTGCTCTTGCATCTCATAGAGTTTTGTTACCATAAATATTCTAAATTCTTTTTCTAACATTTTGGTAATATCCTCTAATTTTTCCCTACTTGAAGATGAGTTACAGTGTTCCCTTGCTGGCGATGTATTACTTGATTCTCTCATCTTTGAGGTTCTTCTCTGATTTTTAGTCATTTGTCAATGTATTCACTTTTGGCTAATTTGTTGAAGAAGGATTCTGTTAAGTGTGAGCTTGTATGTTTTCTTTACTGTGAAATAATTCTGTGCTATTTTCTCCCTTATACTGTGTTCTCCAGTGTGGGAATCAGAGAAGGAGTTTTGAAATCAGATTTATGAAGGGGAATTTCACTGTTTTTACAACCAGTACAGTGAGGGGCAAAGAATTCTCTAAAACTCACCATGTTTAGATGTTTAGCTACTATGCACCTAGACATCTCTAGGCAGTGGGTAAGGGCTGAGCTGTAAAATTGGAAAGAAAGGTTTAAAAAGAAAAAAGAAAGTAGGAAACAGACACAAGAAGAAGAAGCAAAGAAAAGAGAAGGAAATAACTAGAACACAAAGGGGAGAATAAAACAGAAATCATGTCACAGAAAATATAACTGGATTAAAAATGGAAAACCATGCCATGCTCTTGCACACTGCGCCAAGGGGCAGTAGAAGCAGAAATGGAAATGCCTGGATGGATTCCATCTTAGGTGAGTGAAGAAGAAACAAATTAGCAAGAGAAAGACACAAAGGGGGCTGAAACCTTTTTTTTTTTTTTTTTTTTTTTTTTTTTTTTTTTTTTTTTTTTTAAGAGAAAAAGAGTTAGAAGGGATAGAAAAGAACAAGAGGGGCATAGAAACTTTGCCTACCTGATTAGCACTGGGGTTTGGGGGTGGGGAGGAGGCCCTGCTGCAGAGGGCTTCACAGCCATGAAGCTGAACCCAGAAGGGGCAGAGATGGGGATGCCTGGACGGAATCTGTCCTGACTAGCACTGGAGTCAGGAAGAGGGGAGGCCCTAGCTGGGCGGACTTCATAGCCATGAAGCTGAACCCAGAAGGGGCAGCAGAGACAGAGACAGAGATCTATACCCATTTACCTTCTAATATGTTGTTGCTGATGGTCAATTGGCAAAAGAGACTCATTGAAAATGAGTCAGCAGCTGTGGTTGCTGCCCATCAGGAATGGCTCAGATTTGCAGGTCAGGCATAGAAAAGATGGAGGGTAACTGGAGTTTCTGTCTCTGGAAAGACTACAAAGTAAAGACAGAAGGACAGGAACTAGGTTTTTTTAAATCTGGGATTGTGAATTTCCCCAACTTTACTAGACCATTTTACTTGTTTCATAGTGTTTCCAAAGGATTGTGTTTGGGTGTCTTGTGATTGTGGTTTACAGAGTGCTTTATTTTGATCTATCACCTGGGGTACTTACTTACTTACTTTCATACCATGCATAATGTTTGTCAAGAGCTTACACTATCTACCACCTTAGCTTTTTCTCATTATTTGAACTTAAGCCTCCAGCCTGGGAGGTGACAAAGTTGAAAGCTTCCTGTTAGCCTCAGTTGAGAAACTTAGCTTGGAACTCAGACAACAGAGATGGTGGTCACTGGGTGTAGAGAACTGGGATTTAATAAAAAACCATTGGAGCAGGACCAGCATTAGCGTAATGGCTACGTCGCTGGACTCCCATATAGTTGACCATGGTTGGAATCCCAGACCCAGTGGCTTAATACTCACGCCGGGCGCGTGTGCGTGCATGCCCAAGATCCTGAGAGGAGAATGGAGGAGAAGGGATTGCGGCGTGACCATCCCCCCGGGGGGGGGGTGATTTCTCACTTTCTGTCTCTCTGTCTTTCTGGCGAGCGCACGCGCACTATAGAAAAAAAAAAAAAAAAACACACACACACACAAACTCTCAAAAAAAAAAAAAAATTGGAGCATCTGCTTGTGAAATTCAAGGAGGAATTCACTTGCTTAATACCACCCTTTATAGTGCTCACTATGTGGCTGATTGGTGTAAATGCCATGCCAGGCACCAGAGCAGGGTGAAGGCTGAGAGCCATACTCTGCAACCAGGAGCTTGTGCTTATTGTGGACTCAGCATAAAATAAGAAACTACCAGCACACTAAAGGTTAATATGACAGTAGAGAGTCTAATGGAACTTCAGATTAGGGAAGACCTACTTGGAGTAATTTATGTTAGCCTAAAAATGGAAGAGCAAGTAAACATGGGTGTTGTATGTATGTGCATGTGTGTGTGTGTGATTGTGTGTGTTGGGGGAGGCAGACTTTGGAGCAGGGAAATTCCAAATTGAACAAAGAGCAGTATGCATGGAGCTTCTGCTGCAGTTATTTGGGTAAGACGGGTCTGTGCATCTGCCAAAGTCCAGGCCCTGTGATTCCATGATTTGACTCTGGGAAGTGCAAGAAGAAAGCAAAGAAAGAAACAGAAGAAGCCCTTCATTGAAACTGAACTGTGGATCAGATGTGGGACCCTAGAGAGTGTGGGAAGAACTAGGATCTGGGGGATATGCGACCCTTGGCCTTGAAGATGCTGGGATGCCAAGACGACGGTTGAAATCCCCCAATAATCTTTGTCCAGAGTTCCATTTCCAGCTACAAGCTTCCATTTTCATCTTTAACAGGTGCTCAGAAAGTCAGGATCAGAGACTGGGAAGCTCAGTGGGCCCAAAAGGAATGGGCTAGATTTAAGAATTGGGGAAAAAACAACAACAATAGTTTGTGAGTATGTATATGTTCTGGTGTAGATTGTATGCCAGGCACTAGGCTAAACTATAGAAAGGTAAAAGCAGGGCCAGCAGGTGGCATGATGGTTAAAGGCACTGGGTTCCCACATGGTTCAAGTCCTAGACCTGGCAGCTTGCTTTCTCACTTTCCCTTTCTTTTTCTCTCTGTCTCTCTCCGGTCAAATTAAGAAATAATAACAACAAATAGAATTAAATAAATTAAAAAGCTTTAAAAATAAATAAAGTATTTCCAATTGTACCATCATTAAAAAAAAAAAAAAAGAAAAAAGGTAAATTAAATGAGACAAGACCCCATTCTTTAACGGGTCCACAGACAGCCAGGGGAGTCAGACATGTAAACAACCAATGACAGTCCATGACATTAAACAGTTTGAGAGATAAGATGAACAAAGAAAGACTCCTATATTCCCCAAAATATCCAGGTATAAGCCTGCAGGTAGATGGAAAGGGCCACAAAAACAGGGTGACCTTATTCATTCATCTGTTTATTGAGTGACTGCTATGTTCCAGACAAACCTGTCTCATGGAACTTCCAGTCCCAAGAAGGACATGCATAAGTAAATAGGATACTCAACATTTGTGACAAGTCCTTTAAATGGCCATGTTCAAGGTCCAAAGGGGGGATGAGGAAGGGGCACCTCATCTAGGCTCAGGGAATAGGGAAAGTTTCTGGGTGGGGAAGATGTTCCTTTCTAGTGGAAACTTGAGTGGGAATAGGAGGTGGCTAAGCAAGAGAGATGTCAGTGAAAGAGGGGTATTCCAGGTCAGGAAGTGGCATTTGGGAACACCCAGAAGTGAGAAAGAGTCATTTTAGGTTAAAGCATAGGTGTAGGGGGCCAGTAGGTGGCATTGTGGTTAAGGCGCTGGACACACAAATGGCTGACCATGGTTCAAGTTCTGAACTCGATGGCTTGAACCACATACCAGTGCATGTACGTGTGACCCAGAGTCCCTAGAAGAGAATGGAGAAGAAGGGATTGTGGTGTGGCCAATTCCCTGGAGAGTGATTTTTCACTTTCTCTATATATATTTCTCTCTGTCTCTTTGGTAAGACTATACACCCTGTAGCATAAAACTCTCCAAAACACACACACACACACACACACACACACACACACATACACAAAACCATAGATGTAAGGGCCAGCAGATGGTATGGTAGTTAAGGTGCTGGACTCCCACGTGGGCAACCATGATTTGAGCCCTGAACTGGTGACTTGAAAATCATGCTGGGCATGTGTGTGTATGTGCCCAGAATCCCAGAAGGAGAACAGAGAAGGAAGGACCATGGTATGGCCAACCCTCATGAAAGGTGATTTCTCAGTTTCCTTCTCTGTCTCTCTTTCCGGTGACCATACGCACCGTAAGGCAAAAAACAAACAATCAAAGAAAGAACACAGGTTTAGATAAGATACCTGAGACTGCATGGGAAGTGGTGTGGATAGTGGAGGGTAGATGGGAGGGGCTCAGGGAAGAAATACTTAACAGATTTATGAATGTAAAATTCTCCATTGAAAATCATGTATGGGATAATATCCTTGATACGATTGTCACATACCATGTGCGTGCTTGGAAAACCATGATGCATGTTATAGAGATGTACAAAAATTAAGTATTAATATTAAATAAAGACATCAGGGAGTAGGGGTGCAGCATTGACTCTGAAGAAAGCAGTTTCGGAAGAGAATGCAAGTCAGGCGAGTGGATGCACAAATTCTGATTAGGATAAGGAACAGTCAAGTCCATTCTTGAGACATTGGATATTTCCTAAGGGCAACCGTCCTACCTGACTTGTGTTTTCCAAAGGTCTAAAGTCCTTGGGAGAGAGGAGAAATGCAAATGTTTTGAAGTGGTGAGTGGGGAGGTGTATGGTTAGTCTTAGATGTCCACTTGACTAGGCTAAGGAATACTTAGAAACCTGCTAAAGCATTATTCTGGCTGTGCCTATGGTGGTGGTGGTGGGAGGGGGTTTCTAGAAGAGATGAATATTTGAGTCTGAGTAGTCTAGGTGTAGAAAATATGTCCTCAATGTGGTCCACCACAATCTAGTCAACAAATGGCAGGAGAAGAATAAATACAGAAGACTGATGGGTTTCGTTTGAGCAGGAGCATAATAGACTTCTCCTGTTGCCTTGGATCCACATTCAAGGATCATCTGCCCTTGAAATCCATGATTTACAATGGTGGTCCCCCAGGCTCACAGGCTTTCAGTCTCAGACTCTAAGTTACTTCATTGGCTGCCCAGCCTCTGAGGCACACTATCTGAATCCCAGGATCTCTAGCTTACAGACAGCCTGTTATGGGATCTCTCAGCTGTCAATTGCATGAGCCAATTTCCTCAATAAATCTCCTCAAATGTATCTATACCTATTCTATTGGTTCTGTTTTCCTAAAGAACCCTGACTAATACAGGAGGGTTAAAAGCAAGAAAGATACAGAGACTGGGAGGGTTGGAGTGGTTGGCATTCTGGATTTTGGAATCACAGGTACTCATGCTTCAGAGCAGAAATCTGTGTGGTACACACAAGCTGAACCTGTACTTGGGCTCTGAGTGTTTGAAACTAGCCTGTGCTCATGGTGGGTGAGGATGTGAATACCTTTCTTCTGGGATGAGGAGCAGATGAAGACTAGAGGGTTATGTTTAATGGCTATTGAGTGAACCTTTTGGGATTTTAGTGTCCAAAGGAGCAGAAGAGACAAAACAGTTTGGATAAAATCTCCCATCAGGCCATCAGGATAGTAATGTATGTTGGATTTATCTCGATTTAATGAAAATAATATGATTTTTTTGTATAAATGAATTTGTGGGATAACATTCATATGCATCAAATACAGATACATAGAAAATTAAAATGAAAAAAGTAACCTACATACTCAACTCTCAATTCCAACCACTATTAAAATGTGATAAACTTCTTGGTTTTTTTTTTTTCATTTTTTTCTATGAGGCCTTGGGTTTTGATTCATTGTGCACGCACGTGTTTCATATTCCTAATCATACTGTAAATTTAATTTTACACCTTTCCTTTTTACCTACCACTATAACATAGCCTTTTTTCCTCATTAGTATAATACCTTGGAAGAAACAAGCTCATAGAAAAGGATCTACAGATTTTGCTATATAATATTTAAATAATCCAACTATCTTGCCCGGCCTGTTGGCACTATTGATAACATGTCAGACTGAAGAACTGGAAGCCATCCACTGACCACACTTTGAACCCTTAGCCTTGTAGGCCTGAAAATGCATCAAGAACATGTGCACGTGCTCAGGATCCTGGTGGGCTGGAAGAGGGAAAAGGAAAATTACAGCGTGACTGACTCCTGTGGAGGGTGCTCCTCTCTCTCTCTTCCTTTTTCACATGTGTATGTACACACTCAATCATGAATGGAAAAATATTAATAATAATAATAAGAGGCTAAAAATATTACTTCTAGAAGGTAAACAACTAGCTGTGGATTAAATTTGCATCAATTAAGACAACAAATTAATATTTTATTATGTAAAATATATTTAAGCAGATGTGAATTAAAAAAAAAGAACCCCAAAATATATCTAAGCCCAAGGTAATACATGGAAAGGCGTAACAGTGAAAATACATTTGGTCAACATAAAAAATGTATTTATTCTCACTAGATTTCAAAGAATAAAGTAAAACCTTGACATACCATTTATCTTTCATCGAGTTAGAAAAGACTTCAAGATTTTTCCCGTCCATTGCTTGGAAGCATAGGATCAGGCTGAAAGTATGGGAATAAAAGCAGCATGAAGCTTGAGGGGAAACTGGCATTATGTATTAAAAGCCTTAAAATGTTTTTGTTATTTTAATTCAATAATTTTGCTTCTGCTGTTTTCACCTACGATGCAATCAGAGGTAACCACAAAGATTTATGCATGAGGATATTCATCATAGCATTATTTATAATGGTGAAAAATTGGAAATAACCTAATGTCCATCTGTCAGGGATTGGTTAAGGAGACTATTATGCAGTCATTAGAATTTAGAAAATTGCTTAACAAGGTTGAGAAATGACTTCTCTGTTTCCATACATTTCTACCATTGCTTCTACTAAAATGCAGAAGGAAGTTTAGAATTGAAATTTATGTATTGCATTTTTTCTTTTATTGACAGAGGGTGTGTGTGCTCACCAGAGAGACAGAGAGAAAGAACCCCCTCTGGGATGTGGTCACTTCATAATCCCTTTTTCTCCATATTTCTGTCCTGTCAAGATTTCAGACACTCACTCATAACCCCAACATGTTTTTAAAGCCTCCAAGGCTGGGATTCCAACCACAGTTAGCATGTAACTCCCAAGAGGAAGAGGCACAGAACTTACCACTGTAATTCAGGGCCAGTCCCACTTACCTGTTGTTTACAGATAGGATGAAATGTGTCTCTGAAACTTTCGAGTGTTACAGATTTTGCAAACATTAAGTTTAGGGAACTCTAAAAACATGTACCACCCTCCTGGGCATTTGCACTCTACGCAGTCAAAGCTAAAGGGCTGTGCCCAGGACTTGGGACAAGGAAAGACATGGCTTCCTTCCCCTGTGCCTCCTTTATTCTGTCCCTGTAAGCCCAAATGCTAAGCTAGTCCTTCTTCAACCCCTGGACACAAACTTAGACGAACCCCTTTCCTAGTCACTCTTGAGAACAGAACAATCTTTTGATAGCCTTAACTCACAAGACCGTCTTAACTGAGAAACATAAAATGCCAGGCTTAGGTAATGATCAGTTCCCAACTTCTATTGTTTACAAGTCTGACTTATCGTCATTGTCCAACCCCACCCGTCCATCCAGGACCTCTCCCTTGCAGGTGGGCTGCCAAGGATGTTTGCCTTTGCAGTTGGCCCCTGTCCCACTTCCAACTTGGTGTTTCTTAGTCCTAGCAGTTGCAGCAGGAGCGAGAGACCTGAGGGCTCTGCAAAGTTCTTACTTAGCCAGTAGATAGCTGAAGCTGACGCCAGCTCTTGAGGGTTGCATTTATGGGTTTCTATCTGAAGAACGTTTCCATGAAACAAGTGATGGATTTCACCCTGACTAACTGTATTCTACTTCAGTCTCTGAGTTCCTGGTGGTCCATCCTTACGGAGACTCCAAGGTGCTCTGCTCTGCAAGCAGGTACTATCTCCCACATAGGTCTTGGAAAGTATTCCCGAGGACTCTACAATAAGCAGGGCCATCCCAAAGCAGCTGAAACTCTCTCCCTTACTCTGCAGTCAAGCCACCTTTGAGTGTCCCAGGTAGAGGAAGACACTAGCACCAGTGTCCTGCTGACTGAGGGCCACACACCAATCTCCTCAAGACCCTCTGTTGAAGGATGTCTCTCCTGTCTTGAGGTGAGGTTGTCTGAAAGGGTGCTGGACTCATATGCAAGTTTTTCAAATAAATCCATCTTACAGACTGTCTCCTCATTTCTACTCTCTTGACCCTTTTAAAATCCTCAATGAGGTTGAGGGGTTCAAGAGTCATCTAACCAATTACCAGTCACTTCATTTGAAATGTTTGCATATTGGGAAATGTGGTGCCTACTGTCTTTAATGCTTTCTCCAATTTGGAAAGAAAGATCCACTTTTACCTCATGAAACAGACTTTCTGCATTCTTTTTCTCTCTTATATCTAAGGCTTTAGTCACCTCAGACTTGCAAATCCCCTATGTGCTCCCTTTTTCCATTTACTCTTGCTCCATCCCTCCCCACAAGTGCCTATTCACTGCATGAGGCTGCTCACACACTTCTCTTACAAAAGCCAGTAGCACGCTTCCACCTGCTGTCTTTCCTCCAAACCCTCCTCTACTGCAGAACATGCCCTGCCGAGTCAGAGCGGGAGGATCCCCCTTAACTGAGCACAAACCATCTCCATACTCCCAACAGCATGTTATTCAGGACTGGCAGGAAGAAGGTGCTCAATGAGCATGTGCTAAGTCATACCATTTATACCTGGCATTGACCTCAGCTGTGGTATGTATAGGACTGAGGTGTTTAAGGTAGAAGTCATGAAGGGAAGAGGGGGCCTCTGAAGGGTCAGCTGGGTTCAGGGAAGACTGATATCAATGATAATTACAAAGAAGAGATTTCTGTAATCTGTGCCGTCCTGAAAGCTCAAAAGGTCAAAGACCTACCAGAGCAGAGCCTATTATGGGGTTAATCATAAGTTCCAAGTTATGGGAGATAAGCCAGACAAATGGAGTGTGGTGGTCAGAAAGGGTGACTTTAGCTCCTCAGAAAAAAATGTAGATCACACACATCAAGGTTAATGTCTCCTGACTGCTGTGTCTATTCAGGGCCTTCCTGTGTCATATTTCTATTCTCTCATTCATCTTCACTGCCCACCTTGGTGCAGATGAAAACCAAGAGCTGGTAGCACAAAATTAGGAAACTTCTGAGAAACCCTTCAGGCTCTTCTGATACCAGCCGTGACTTTGAGCCACTATATAAAGTTAAATAATTAACTTAGCTGGTAATTGGCAAGAACTAGAAAAAAAAAAAAATCCTAGCATTTGCCTTTTTTCTCAGCTATTGAATTGGGTTAAAAATGTACGTTAATGTCACCCACCCTTTGTCCCATGCACATACCATACCCCAGCCTATCCCAAAGGTACCTCTTCACTCATCATATAGCCCATGGTCTTGACTTTTGTCCCTCCCTAACAGTGCCTTTTCTTCCTTTTAGACAATTGGATGAATGCCAATAGTTAAGATAAAATCTCCACATGTATGCATGCATGCTCAAGATCCTGAGATGAGAATGGAGGAGAAGGGATTGTGGCATGGCCACCCACCCTGGGGGGTGATTTCCCTGGAGGGTGGGGTAGGGGTAAAACACTTCATTTTGTTAGACTGACCCACATGGGAAGGTTTCTGGTTTACCTCTGAAGGTCGCCCAGAGTTGGTTAGGCATGGGTGTGGCCATGATCTGGGACCAGCTAAGCCTGGGTTGGATTGCAAATTAAGACCCTTTTGCCTTTGTAGAAGCTTTCTCTCTCAAAAACAAACAAACAAACAAAAAAGTCCTTTTTCCAAATACATAAATAAATATGAGATGTGTTTGCATATGGAGGGTAAAAGAACAGCTCTACCAACCATAACAAACAGAAAAGAAAACACAGCCTGCAAAGGTGGAGTGAGAGTTTATGAAAACTCCATCCACACATGGAAACAAGCATGGAAGGCTCTGGAATTTTTCTGTAGGTGGCATTTAGGATAGTAATCTGGCTGGAAGTGGGCCTAGGGCACTTCTCTTGAAACTGGGCATTCACAGCAAATGCATCTTTATTATTTAGATCTCTTCTTTAGAGATGGCTTGGGAGTGAGGTCAGGAAGGAAGCCTATGAAGGTAGAAGCTAAATCTTCCCAGGCCCACCTAGGTATGATCACAGAATACCAGTCTGTAGAGAAATGTGGTGAGGATTTGGAAATCACTCAACAAATCATGGTGGACACCATGAGCTGAATCAACTGCACTGACTGTCCTACAAAATCCCTTGACAAATGGAAGACTCACCTTCATTCTCCTTTAACTTTAAGCCTGGTACTTAGTCAGGTGCTCAGTCCTTCATCTCACAGTCTGAAGTACTGTCTCCATGTGCAATGTGCGACCATGAGCTCTTGACCTGGAAAGCAACAGCAGAGTATGAGACCAAGGCTGGTGCCCTTGTCCTGCCCAAGCCCAGGGACATCAAGAGAAGCTCCCCACATTAGACAGTATCAGCACCAAAGTCTGTACCACACTAAGATCCTATAGACATGGAGATGTGCACATACATACATTCCCCTACAGAAGGAATATGCTTCCATCCCTAGCTTCACCGGGCGTGACCCCCTCCACACACACTGAATAAAGACCCAGCTTGCTCAGGTCTTCCCTGGGTTAGCTAATCTCTGTTGTGGAGGGCTCTGCTATAGCTAAGGCTTCTTCCTGGTGTAGGGTCTGCTGTGCCTTGGTGTCTCTTCACATAGCTCTATGCAGGCTTCTGGGATTCAGAAGAGACTCAGAGATTTGAAAAAGACAGATTTCCAACAATTGACTCTACAAATGTCAAACTGCTGCTCCAACGTCAGCGCCTCTCCTCTTGGGTTTAGGGCAGGCCAATTTTTCTCACTGGATGTTTACCTCTGTAGGTTTGCTTGCAATGCCCTGGGAAGAATACTGTAGAATTGTTTCTCTACCTGTGGGTCCTGCACATGTCTTATTACATTTATTTCTGGATGTCCTTTGTTTGGCAATATTATAGTAGATGAAGATGATTTCCATTACATTTATAAAATAGTTATTTCTAATAAAATAGTGATTATATATTAGGTCATAACGTATTTTTCTGTGTTTTTCTATGCAAAAATGCATCATGACTTTTCGGACGACCCAATATTTTGTTCGGTAATATGCCACTTTGCTCAGTTCTCTTATTAAGCCTAACAGTTTTTCAGTGATTTTGCTGGTTTTCACATTATACACTAAAGAAAAAAATAACCTTACTTCTTTTTTTCCAGAATGTATTCTGCTTTTTAAATTTCTGCACATGTGTGATAGAGAAAGACAAAGAGGAAGAAAGGAACTTTACAACTTTCTCAGTTCTCTAGACTAGTTACATTACAGTTTAAATATCTCTTTCTTAAATGATGAACAAACCCATCCTATACCAATCCTTCACTGGTTCCACAGTCTTTATAGAATTGGTTTATTCATGATATTTGTCATTTTTTCGCTAGGATTCTCTAGTTTATTTGTATTTTTTAGATTTTCTTCAGCCAGCTTAAATGTGTTTTTTCTGAACATTATCGGTTTTATGCAGTTTCCATTTTTAGCCAACTCGTTCATAGAAATCACTAAAACGTCTATAAATCCCCTTCGTATTTGTAATTGTATCTTTATTCTCAATACTATTTTGGTCTCATTTTTCCTTGATTAGATTTCTTGGTTTTGAATATTTTATTCCTCATCTCAGAGAATGCAATCTCCTTTATTTAACAATTCTGCTGACTGCATATTTATGCTTGTTATTTCTGTTAATTCCTCCCTCCTACTTTCCTTATGCTTGTTTCTTGCTGATTTGTTGAGTTCAATGGTCAGAGTATGTGTTTTTATTTTTGTCTTGCTTAATAAGAAAAACATCTAAGATTATTATTGTAGTAGTAAGTACAGCTTTGGCTGCAGCCCATAAGTTTTCTTATGTTGTTGTCTCACTATTTTTCAAATAGTCTGGATTTGTAGCTGTGTTCCATCCTTTATTGAGTTGCATATCAATATGTTTATTAAATTCTAAGTCATTTCTCATTTAAAATTATGTTATTTATCTAGTTTGTTTGCATTGCAATCAGATAATACAGCCATTACGACATTTTTAAGAACCTATTCAGATATTTTAGAGGTCTAATGTAATTATTGTTATGAATATTCCATGGGTACTAGGGGGGAAAAAGCTTCATTTCTGCAGAGTTTGACATATTACTATTAAATCTACTTTGTCAATAGACTTTGTGACTGTGATATATTAAGTGACCAAAGAATAAGATGCAGAACCAAATCAGAAAAATGCAATTATAATCTACCACTAATATTGTATTTCTCTCCATTTATCTTTTTACTCCTCATAGCTTTGCAGTATATAGTTTAATTCAACACTATTCATCACAACAATAACAATAATAATACCTGACATATATGAGGTGCTTATGATAGACTAACAATTGTGCTAAGCACACTGAATGCCTTAACTTTTTCCATTTTCACAGTAATGCCATGAAGATTGTATGCAATTTACAGGAAACAAGACACTCACAGAGTGCATCTCTAAGAGTTAGATTAGGCTGCATGGGGCTGGGGAAAAAAAAATAACAAAGCTGGGGACAGCAGGTGGTATGGAGGTTAAGGTGGCTAGATCCGATATGGCCAACTAAGCAGTTCAAGTCCTGAACCTAGCAGCCTGAAAAACACGCTGCGCTTGTGTGTGTGTACGCCCAGAATCCCGAGAGGAGAATGGAGGAGAAGGGATTGGAGCATGGTCATCCCACCTGGGGGGTACTTTCTCACTTTCTCTCTGTCTCTCTCTCTCTCTCTCTGGTGAGCACATGTACTCTATAGGGAAAAAAAATAAGCAAATCACAAAGCTAAAACAAGATGGAAGTTTATTCCACTCCCATGTTTTTCCAAACCTGGTGTTAACAGCTGTCCACAAGTGCATGAGTTCCTCCTATGTCTTTTATTATCCTCTGCACAGGCAACAAAACTTAAACCTGAGGGCCAGCAGGTGTCATAGTGGTTATGGTGCTGGACTCCTACGTACTCAACCATGATTTGAGTCCTGGAGCCAGCATCTTGAAACACACTGGTGCAAGTGCATGCATGCCCAAAATCCTGGGAGGAGAATGGAGAAGAGATTGTAGTGCGTCCATTCCCCTAGGGGGTGATTTCTTGCTTTCTGTCTCTCTGCATCTCTCTGTCTCTCCATCTCTCTCTGTCTCTCTAATGAACACATCTGCCCTATAGAAAAAAAATCTCTCAAGAAAGCAAACAAGCAAACACAAACAACAACAAATTAGACCTGGCTAACTTCAAAGTCAATGTTATTAAACACCAACTCTCCTGCATCCTTTAGTTCTAACAGGGAAACTAGATGAAGGGACTCTGACCCGCAAGGCCATCTGCGTTTCCCCAACTCTGCTACCTCTAGAACCCATAATGCCCGCTGCAGTTAGGTGATCTTGCATCCATGCCAGCCTTGTTGAGGCTGGAAACCCAGCAATCCAGGGCCTTACCTTCATAGGTGTGGCACGAACCACCTTCCCAGATGATGTGCTGCCCTCTTGAGTCCTTGCTCTCACTGGACTCTCACCTCTGCCTTGGGAAAGCAGATACTCTTCCCTTCCTGTCATCTTCAAATGCCTCTTCTCTGATGCCCACCACTAATACTCAGTATGGTCGTTTCAGTGAGCTCATGGGAGAGTGAAGAAGAAGAGTGTGTACTGCAGACAGCATCCTATTTGACCTGTGTTGCTTAATGCTCCTTGAGGTAATGCAGAAAAAGACCCTCTTTCATAGCGAAGAAGATAGAGGAAAAATACACACACACACACACACACACACACACACACACACACTAAATATTTCAATTAACAACCCTGACATTCAAATAAGACTAACCAAGAAAACTTTGAAAAGAAACTTTCCCTAGAAATTTTGTGAGTTATTATTTGGGTCCTTTTGAGAGGAGCGTCTTTCTTTCATTATCTTTTCTACCTGTGATGGCCAGGGCTGAGGAAAGCTACCGTTACGGTGATCAATTTTTTCTCTAAATCTCATAATACCGTATTCACGCAGGAGGTCTTACAATGTAGAGGCAACTTGAAAATTACTCAACAAATCAGTTAGTGTAGACAGCATGAGCTGAATCAACTGTGGTGACTGTCCTCCAAAAACCTTTGACAAATGGAAGAGTCACCTTCCTTCCCCTTTAACTTTAAGCCTGGAGGTAGCAGGACAGATACTCAGTCCCGTGACTGATATGTGACTTTGGAATGTTATAACTCTTATTTTTTCCTGTCTGGGTAGGAGCTTCAGAACAATGTGAAGAGTGATAGTGAGTGTTACCATTTCTGTTTTTTCTCTAATTAAATAGAAATGCTTCCACTGTGTTGCTACTTTCCAAAAAATATATTTGCTGTGGTTCTTAATTGTTACTTTACCAGATATTTTCTGTTATAAGTAGCTTGCTAATAATTTAAATAATAATGTATATAAAAATCATTTCTTAAGATAATGTTTTCTGTTTAATCTTTTAAGTTAGTTAATTATAAGATAGATTTCCTAACGTTGAATCAATTTTACTTTCCTGAGTAAACCATAGTTGATCAAAGCTTAGTCTCTTTTAGTACATTTTTGCTGTGGTAATGTCATTATTGTTTCTTTGAAGATCTTTGCATTTATGTAGAAAAGGGAGTGCTTAGCTGATCTTTTTATTTTCATTGATTTGTTGATTGTTTTAAAGCCCTTTATTTGGTTTGGGTGTGAAGTTAAACTAGGATCATAGAATTAATTGTGGAGCTTTAAATGTTTATGGTCTGAAGTAGTTCATATGGTATAGTATTATTTTTATTTGGTAAGGATTTGGGAGAACTTATCCACAAAGCTACTTGAGCCTGTGACATTTTTAGGGATTGATATATGATATCTTTTCATTTTGTGCTACGGTGGTTATTATACTTCATCTACATCATTCTTAATTGAGCTTTGCCACTTACATTGTCTTTTAAAAATTTATTAAAATGGGGACCAGCAGTTAGTATTATGGCTATGCGCTGGACTCCCACGTAGTTGACCGCGGTTCCTGTCCCGGACCTGGTGGCTTAAAACTCACACTGGGTGCATGTGCGTGCGTGCCCAAGATCCCGAGAGGAGAATGGAGGAGAAGGGATTGCGGCGTGGCCATCTCCCCTGGGGGGGTGATTTCTCGCTTTTTGTCTCTCTGTCTCTGTCTGTCTGGCGTGCGCATGCGCCCTATGGCAAAAACCTCTCCAAAAAAAAATTGATTAAAATGTTTACCTTTATTGGCATGGAGCTAATATAGACTACTCACAACTTTTTATAATACTCTCAGTATCTATGTATGTATTCCATTTGTTTCTTTTTCTCTTTTTTTTTTTTTTTTTTGAGAGTTTCTTGCTATAGGGCACGTGTGCTCCCCAGAAAGACAGAGAGAGACAGAGAGACAGAAAGCTAAAAATGACTCCCCAGGAGGGATGGCCACGCCATTCTCCTCTCACACGCACACGCGCCCAGCGTGAGTCTAAGCCACTGGGTTCGGGACTCGAACTGCGGTTGACTACCTGGGAATCCAGCAATGAAGCTATTACACCAACTGCTGATCCCTCCCATTTCTTTCTTTCTTTTCTTTTTTTTTTTTTTTTTGAGAGCTTTTTGCCATAAAGCGTGAGCGCTCGCTAGACAGACAGAGACAGAGACAGAAAGAGAAAAATCACCCTCCAGGGGGATGGCCACGCTGCAATCCCTTCTCTTCCATTCTCCTCTCAGGATCTTGGGCACGCACGCACATGCACCCGGTGTGAGTTTTAAGCCACCAGGTCCGGGAATCGAACCGCGGTTGACTACATGGGAGTCCAGCGACATAGCCATTACGCTAACTGCTGGTCCCTCTCCCATTTGTTTCTAATACTGCTTGTTTTTCCTCCTTTTTCTTTTTCTTGATTAAGTTTGTGAAAAATCTGATTTTTTTTTTTTTTGGTTTTATGAAGCAAGATTTTGGGGTTGTTTATCATTTGTTTTATCTTTTATTTTAGTAATTGCTTTCATTATCTTTTATGTCCTCATAACATTTTTATTTATCTTTTTATCAATTTTCTAGCTTGAGTTTTAAGTTTACTTTTTTATTTTTCCATGCTCTATACTTATTCCTGTGAGTACTATAGATATTTATATAGCATTGTCATTGGTATGCATTTTTAAAAGTTTGCAATTTATTTGGCCTTCCTCTTCATTTTAGGATTTATCTACAATAGTAATAATAATAGTAGTAGAGGAGTTAGTAACAGTTGCCATTATCAACAAATATAAATAATTTTATTATTTCACAACACATTTTAATTATATTCTAATCATAGCATTTGGGCCTACATTTTTACAACTTATAATCTGTTAATATTTTCATGGTGCTTCTTTCTGTGAAAATACAAGATTTATTTTATATACATATTCTCTGCTTATTTTGAGCACAATTGTGCACTTATGTTTGTGTGTGTGTGCAAAGGAAAATAAATATGTGTATATATATGTGTGTGTGTGTGTGTGTGTGTGTATGTCTATATGGAGAGAGATAAAGATATAGCTATGAAGACATAGATATAAATTTCTCATGTACTTCTTTGTAGTCTCTCGACACTTTAACAGTACACTAGGAAAATAACTAATATAATAATAACCCATGAAGATAAAGAAAATAGAAGATGAATCAACAATGTTCATAGATGTAAGTAAAATTTCAGAGACAGAACAGAATAGGGGTAAATGAGTCAGGAGGGCCAAGGATACTGAAATCTTTGTGCCTACAGAGGGGAGAGCAGTAAAAACGAATTGATTTTCCCCACAGGACTCTGGGAGGATCTGGAACTAGGAGGCACCAGCCTATCAGTTGCACATCTGTACTGAGCAGTTAGACGCCACCCCCCACGCCTTTTCCAATCTCTTTGTCTTCTGTGTGCGGCCAAGGAAATATCCCATATTCCCAACGCTGCAGGAAACAGGAGTTTTATTAACTTTAGAATTGAGAGGCTCCAGATGTGAGGAAACCAGATGAAATTGGGAGAAAAAGTGTTACACAGAAAACAAAAGAAATGAGTAAATCCAAATCTAGAATGACCCCACCCCACCTCTTCTCTTGTTCTACTCCCAAAGGATAAAATGGTGACATAACCCACCACCAGGTAAAAGATTGGGAGATGCTTTTCTGGAGAACCAAATGCCCACAAATAAAAAGGCTTACAAGGCCTGTTATTTGAGGGGCTGTACAAAATATAAACAAAAAAGCTATCAGCCTGATTGCACAGTGGTAGGGTGCCACAGTGGATCTTCCAATGAGTTTGAAGTCTTGCTCTTAACTGTGAATGAACAATCCCAAATTACAATACATGAGGGAAAAGATTTAGCATGGAAGACATAGATCAAGGCTAGGATGGAAACAAAAATAACAGGAAATAAGCAAATAGAGGAGAATGTAGAGTAAAAGACAATAAACAGAAGAGAATAAAACACAGAGTAGTACAAAAGAGATAAAGAAATGAATAACAGGAGAAAGCAAATGCAAAGTGAGTTGGGTCCATTTAGAGGCTCCCACATCTAGGAGGAGAAAGTTGTGAGGGGATTATCAAAAAGTACAATTAGATCATTGCCAAGTTGGCTAGATCCAAGAAGCATGAAGCAGAGTGAACAAAAAGACTACATCATCACAAAAATTTTCAATACCAGGGATAAGAAGTAGATTCTGGTCAGTCACAGTGGTGCAGTGGTAGCACAATGCTCTGTGATGCTGAGAACATATGAGAAGGTCCCAGGATCGTGTCCTGAGCTCTCCCTGTGCACTCTAGGCGTGCATGCATATACCTGTGCTGGGGAGAGGATCTCAGAATAAAGACCCTGTTGGAGAAGGCTTTTTTTCTCTTTCTCTGCACATTCATCTAGAAGAAATAAATTAATTTAATTAAATCCAAAATTTAGCAATTTTTAAAGAGTTATTTATTTAATTTTATTCATTATTATTATTATTTTAAAATTTGCAAGAGGACATATATTCTCACAAGAGAGAGACAGCAAGAGAGAGAGGGAGAGAGAGAAAGAGAAAGTGAGAAAGCAAGCCACCTGATCCAAGACTTGAACTGCAGTTGACCATGTGGGAATCCAGTCCTCACCCACCATGCCCCAAATTTAATATTTTTGAAAATATACCCTAAGAGCTTCAGAGAGGAAAACAAAACTGGATGTATATAAAGGCATATAAAATGAAATAAAAGTTTTGTTTCTCCACTATAACACTATATGCTACATAAGCAAGCCCACACGGGGTTGCAGGAGGGATGTCCCCGGGGGTGGCTAAGCCTATAAAACAGTTGGAATTATGTCTGAACATTCGAAACATTATAGGCAGTTAATTCACAATTCTTTTAGAGAATGGAGAGGAAAATTGCTCTCTATGCATAGACCCTGAATTAGAAAACAGAACAACTGTCAATTTCAAAAAAGCAGAATGTTATACAAAATGATTGTTACATACTGTTTGGCTAAGCAGAAGACAATATAATAAAATTAATATAAACATTAATTACTAATTTAACCACAAATTGTGAAGCAGATATATTGATTAGATTGAGGAGGGGAAATGGATGATGCACATATGGAATGAAAAAAAAATAACAAAACAAAAAACCTGTAGATAATATGTAACACTCATAAGTCAAAAATAGAAATGTATAGGGCCAAAAGGTGCTATTTAAACTTCAGACCCAGTGGCTTAAAAAACACTCCCGGCATGTGGGAGTGAATCCCAAAATCCCAAGAAGAGAATGGAAAAGAAGGGATTGTGGCATGGCCATTTCCCTGGGGAACGATTTCTTACTGTCTCACTCTCTCTCTTTCTCTCTTCCTCTCACAGTACATGCACCCTACAGTAAACAAACAAGCAAATAAAAGTAACAGAAATGTAGACATTAATTAGCATTAGCTTATGGAAAGAAGGACTAGGGGGTAGGGTAAGGAGTACAGCAAAGCCCTTTAATACTACTTTATTTTTAACTGTATGCATCGATTACTTTGGTAAAAATAGAAAATATTTTTAATAGTTACAAATATGTATATAACTATGTATAGAATCAACTTTGTTGATTATGTTAACAATAATCTTATAGAGGCACATGACCAATGACAAGGAATACACAAAAGTTATTGGGAATGTTTTTAAATGATGGTAGATCAAAAGGATCTATATGTGGATAAAAATAACTTTGATTCCTATGATGGTTAATTTTATGTGTCAACTTGACTGAGCCATGGGGTGCCCTGTTAGTGGGTGAGACATTATTCTGATGTGTCTATGAGGGTATTTTTGAATGAGATTAACACTCAAATCAGTAGACTGAGTAAAGCCTTCCCAACGTGGATGGACCTCATTCAATTATTCAAAGGCCTGAATAGAGGAAAAAGGCTTACCCTCCAATGACCAAGAGGGAACCCCTCCTGCCTGACTTCCTCAAGTTGGGACATAGATCGTTTCCTGTCTTTGAACTCAAACTGAAACAGTTGCTCTTCTTGGGTCTCAAGTTTATCAGCTTTTGTACTGGAACTTACCATCACTCTTCTGGTTCTCAGACCTTCAAACTCAAACAAACAACATGCCAATGCCTCTCCTGCAACTCCATTTTGTTGTCTGAGATCTTGAAACTTCTCATCTCCACGATTGCATGAAGCAATTTCTAGCCACGATCCATCTATCTACCTAACTTACGTACTCATTATCTCCTGAAAAATCTCTGACTCATGCAACCTCTACCTCACACATACACAAAAACTGATTCTAGATAGATCGAGCTAACTTTGATCAAGTTTCTCGAAGAAAACGAATACAATTTCTAGAAGAAAAACTAGTAGACCCTCATTATCTTTGAATAGGCAAGCTTTTTAAAAAGAAGACCAAATAGGGGAACCAGCAGTTAGCGTAATGGCTATGTCGCTGGACTCCCACGTAGTCGACCGCGGTTCGCGTCTCGGACCCGGTGGCTTACAACTCACGCCGGGCGCTTGTGCGTACGTGCCCAAGATCCCGAGAGGAGAATGGAGGAAAAGGGATTGCGGCGTGACCATCCCCCCTGGGGGGTGATTTCTCGCTTTCTGTCTCTATGTCTCTCTCTATCTGTCTGGCGAGCGCACGCGCCCTATAGCGAAAAACCTCTCCAAAAAAAAAAAAAAAAGAAGACCAAATATATACTAACTATAAAAGAAAACAGTAACATATGGGACTTCATCAAAATTAAGAATACCTATTTAAAAACACCATTAAGAAAATTTAAAAAGTTGGGATTAGCAGATGGCATAATGGTTACATTGCTGGACTCCCACATAGTCGACTGCAGTTCCAGTCCCAGAGCCAGCAACTTGAAACTCACACCAGACACATGTGTTTGCATGCCCGAGATCCCAGAAGAATGGAGAAATTGCAGTGTGGTCATCCTCCCAGGGGGTGATTTCTCACTTTCCTTCTTACTGTCTCTATTTCTCTCTCTCTCTCTCTCTCTCTCTCTCTCTCTGTCTCCAGCAAGCACACTTGTCCTATGGTAAAAGCCTCTTAAAAAAATATGTTCAATAAGACACTCTCTACACTTATGAAAAATCTTAAAATCAAAAGGATTTACATACCAGGTGTTGGAAGGGATATAGAATAGTTAAAACTCTCTTTCTAATGAAACTGTAAATTGGTACAATTGTGTACAAATATTTTGCCAAACTATTTAGCAATATTTATTAAAGCAAAATATCTTTCAACCAGTAATTATACTCATCAGTATATAAATTTGTCCCCAAAATGAGAGTTTATGTCCTCCCCAAACTATGTATTAGAATGTTTATAATTGCATTGTTCATAAAAGTACTCAAAAGAAAAACACAAGGGTCCATAAATGGCAGAATGGATGAATAAATTTGGATATATTTATGCAATGAAATACCACTCAACAATTAAAAGGAACAAAATTCTGATAGACACAACACAAATGAACTCATAGACAAAAAGTTACATAGAAAAAAAAATCATCACAGAGGATTATGTACCGTATGATTTCATTTATATGAAGTTGAAAACAAGCATAACCTCCACAACTATTCTTGGGGACATACTATTATAATTGGCAGAAGGCATAAGGACACCTAATTGCTAAAAATGCTGTAAACCTTTATTTAGATGGGATTTGCATGGACATACAAGTGTACAAAAAAATCAAATTGCACATTAAGATTTGTATGTTTTATTCTGTGCAATCACACCTCAATTTTTTTAAAAAAATACCACATGCCACAGTTCAGGACCACATGGCTAAAAGGCAAAAGAAAGAACAGACAATAGAACAAGTTTCACAGGTTATTCAGATAATAGAGTTAAAACAATATTTGGTTGCACCAGATGATATTGACTTTTTGTTGATGGAAACTAATGGAGTAAGAACAATTTCATATAGTTCCTCGAATAAGAGTAATTCTGTCAACAAAACAGAGTAGATATGGAAAAAAACAGATTGAAACTTTGGAGTATATCATCAGAGAACTGAAAAATACATATAAAATAAAAAAGGGAATCAAGGGAAATTATAAGAATGTAAAATACATTAAGGTTAAAACTACTTAGATGGGTGAGTTTTGTTTCATGTGCGGTTTTTTTGTTTTTTGTTTTTGCTTTTTTGTGTTTTTTTGTTTTTGTTTTTGTGTGTGTGTGTGTGTTTTCTTTTCTTTCTTTATTGAAATTCTGTGATTCCTTTCAGGGTCATTTGTTTTGTTTTGTTTTATTTCCTGATCAAAGAACTCTTTTTAGTCTTTCTTTTAGTTCAGATTTGCCGAAGGAGAAGTCCTCTTAGCATTTGTCTGAAATCATCTTAATTTTGTCTATTTTTAAAGAACAATTTGATAGTTATAAAGCTTGAGGTTGAAAATGATTTTCTCTCAGCACAGTGCAGAGGCCTTTCTCTTCACTTTTGGTTTCTGTTATTGTGTCAGGAAGACAACTGTCAATGTTTTATTTGAATATAGGGTGAGTTTACTTGAAGATAGGTTAATAAATAGTATCTAAGCTAAATACGAATATTAAAAAATAACAGAAATTGTATGAAAATAAAGAAATGGATACATGTGTGGGATATCATGTGTGTCACAGTCAAACTATCTAAAATACATATAACCAGGAAGAATGGGAAATACGGAGTGGAGAGTGAATGGAGGGTCAAATAAAGGGCGACATGATCCTGGACGAGAAGTTTAAGTTTTAATTTTTTAAAACTTTTTTCTATAGGCTGTACATGCTCTCTGAAGAGAGATACAGAGAGAGAGAGAGAAAGAGAATGTGAGAAAGCCCCCACACACATACCCCAGGAGGCATGACCATGCCACAATCTCTTCTCCATTCTCCTCTGGGATTTGGGGCATGCATGCACACGTGCTTAGTTTTCTTAAGCTACTAGTTTTGGGACTTGAACTTTGCAGTCAGTCATGTGAGATCCAGTCACCTTAACCTCCACTTTATTGGCTAGACCATGGCCAAGACTTTTGTTTTGTTTTGTTTTGTTTCTGGTTTTCCTTGAGAGAGAAATATAAGGTTCATGTGCTTGCCAGAGAGACAACGACAACCCAATATATTAAAATAAATGGGTAATGTTCCAAATACAAAAGCATGAAATCACCCCCTGGGGGAATGGCCACACCGCCATCCTTTCTCCTCCATTCTTCTCTCAGAATTTTGGGTTCACAAACACACACACATACACACACATACACACAAGCCCCCATGTGAGTTTTAAGCCACCAGGTCCTAGACTCGAACCACAGTTGGCCATGTGGAAGTCTGGCAACATAACCATTATGCCATCAGCTGGTCCTTGGCCAAGATGTTTATAAAACTGATAAAAGATGGGTTCACAGAACTCTGCAAACCCCACGAAGAGCTTTTACAAAGAAATTTATACCAAGGTACATCACAGTAAAACTGCTATAGACCAAATAATAAGAGAAAAGTTTTAAAGCAGCCAGAGATGGGGAAAAAACACATTATCTTGAAATGAGAAAAATAAAATATTGACAGTTGTCTTCCTGACACAGTGACAGAAACCAAAAGTGAAGAGAACGGCATCTTTATTGTACGGAGAGAAAATCATTTCCAACCTCAAGTTTTATAACTCAAAAGTGTCCTTTAAAAATAGACAAAATGAAGATGATTTCAGACAAACAAATGCTAAGAGGATTTCTCCTTCAGCAAATCTGAACTAAAAGAAACACTAAAAAGAGTTCTTTGGTCAAGAAGCAAAACGAAACAAAGCAAAATGACCCTGAAGGGAATCACGGAATTTCAAGAATGAAAGAAAAGGAAAAGCAAAAATCATAAACACACACACACACACACACACACATCACACAAAAGGGTAGTTATATCAATAAATGCAAAATGTACATTGACGTTAATTGCATAAAGTAATAATGACAATTATTGTAGGATTTTAAATACATAGAATTAAAAAGTATGACCACAAAATTGTAAAATATTGTGATCTCTAAAAAAGTAAGAAATAAAAAATAATAAAATAATAATTAAGTTTCAGGAAAGAGAGAATAGTAAGTCTTTAATTCAAAATAAGTGAGAAAGTGGAGGTAAAAGAACATTGTATCTTTTTGACCAGACTCACCATCTTCCAGTAACACACAGAACAATGAACACAAAGAGAAAGAGGAGAGGCACCTGATATATGTTCGCTAGGTCTTTAGAAAACATGGCATCATTCTTTTGGCAACATATATATGAATCTACAAGAAAAGTGATATTGTAGACATCAAGGGAATGGATACAGCTCAAAAAGGAATGCCCCATAAATGTTACTATGGAGAAACTGGAAGAGTCTATAATGTTACCCAACATGCTGTTGGCATTGTTGTGAACAAACAAGTTAAGGGGCAAGATTCTTACTAAGAGAAATAATGTGTGTATGGAGCATATTAAACATTCTAAGAGCAGAGAGGGTGTTCTGAAACCTGTGAAGGAAATTGACTTTTAAAAAAAGGAAGCCAAAGAGAAAGGTTGAAGTGCCAGCTTCCTCCACCCAGAGAAGCAAACTTTGTGAGAACCAACAGAAAAGAGCCTGAGTTGCTCAAACTTATTCCCTATGAATTCATGGCGTAATATGTGTTACAAACAAAGAAAAAGAACTCTAGACTATGAAAAAAAAAATAGAATAAGTGAATCAAATGGAAAATAAAAAGCAAAATGGAAGACATAAACAACAAATCAGTTATCATTGGGTCGTCGGAAAAGTTGTGATTCATGATGTATTTACATCATGACTTTTCCGATGACCCAATACATTAAATATAAATGGGTATTGTTCCAAATACAAAAGATGTTCAGACAAGATGTAAAAACAAGATTTAACTATATGGTGCTTAAGAAACAACTTTAAGCATACAAACACACATAAGTTGCGTGTATCCTGTATCCAAAATGCTTAGAAACAGAAAATTCAGATAAGAATTTTAAACTATTTGCATATACATAATAAGATATCATGGGGATGAGACCCAAGTCTAAAAATGAAATTCACTTACATTTTAGTACACCTTATATACATCGCCTGAAGGTAGTTTTGTACAATGTTTTTGTATTACACTGTTCTGGCTGCAACCTGTATGTCACATAAAGTCAGGTGTGGAATTTTCAAAAAGTTTTAGATTTTGGAGCATTTGGGACTTTACATTTTCAGGTTAACCTCAAGTAATTACTGAAAGTAATAGGATAAGGAAAGACACCATGCAAATGCTAACCAAAAAAAAAAAGTGCTAAAAATAGAGATACACTTCACATTGAAAAAAGGGATCAGTACAAAGGAAGCTATTATCACATAGCCCTAAATATGAATGCACACAAAAACCTAATTTTAAAATATCTAAGAAACAAACAGAAGAAATAGAAAACAATAATCAAAGCAACATCCTTTTCTCAATTTAGTGTGATAAATAACCTTTAAGAATTTTATAATTTTTGTATTTACATTGCATTGTTGTTGTTTTTTTCTTAAAGAGAATTTTGCCTTAGGGTACATGCACTTGCTAGAGAGAGAGAGAGAGAGACAGTGAGAGGGAAAGTAAGAATCACCCCACACACACACGAGGGGACAGTCATGCCACAGTCCCTTCTCTTCCATTCTCCTCTTGGGATCTTAAGCACATGCGCACATGCGACCAGCATGATTTTCAAGCCACCATGTTCAGGACTCAAACTGTGGTTGGTCAAATGGGAGTCCAGTGACATAGTTGCTATGCCATCTGCTAGTCCCATACATTGCATTCTTAAAATTAAACCAACATGGTCATTATATATCCTCTTTTACCTTGTCATTATTTTTAGGGATTTAAGTAGCTTTTCTGTTTTTCTTCTTTATTTCTGTGTGTGCATGCATTTTTATTTATTTATTTTTTTTATTTTGTCAGAGGGCACTTGTGCTCACTGGAGAGAGAGAAAGAAAGTGACAAAACACTCCCCATGGGAGGCAATCACTCCACAATCCCTTCTCCACCGTTTCTCCCCTTTTTTGGGATTTTGGGCAGGCACGCACTGTGACCAGAGGCTTTTTCAAGCCGTCAAGTCTGGATCTCAATCTGCACAGTCAGTCATTTGTGATCCAGTAGCCTTAACCACCATACCACCAGCTAGCCCAGATTTCAGTTTTAACTCCGTATTTCTGAGTAAAATTAGCCTCCTTTTCTTTTTTACATTGTCCTTGACTAGTTTTAATAATTTTTTTTTTCTTTTTAGATTTTTTTCCATAGGCTGCATGCACTTTCCAGAGAGAGACAGAAAGGGGGGGATGTGAGAAATTACCCCCCGGGGGAGATGGCCCAATCACAATCTTTTCTCCTCCATTCTCCTCTTAGGATTTTGGGTACACGTGCATACACGCTCTGCATAATTTTCAAGCCACTGGATTCAGGAATCAAACTGCACAATTGTCTATGTGGGAACCAGCTGCTTAAACCTCCTTGCTACCTGCTGACCCTACATTTTCTTATTCTTTTACTTTACAACTTTATGTATTTAAATGTTTAGGCGTCCTCATTAATAGTGGAATTTTTCTTAAAATGCTTTCTGAAAAACTTTTTCCTTTTCCTAAAAAAGTCTAACTAATTTATATTTATTGTGAAATTGACATTATTGACTTTACTTTTACCATTTAATCTTGTGTTTCTGTTTTGGCCTTTTTCTGAGTATATGTTTTCATTCTTCAATGTAGATATAAATTTATGAGATAGATCTTCTGTTTTTTCTTCTTCCAATCAATGCCTTTTTCCTCTTCGAAAATAATATAATAATCCTAAGATGTTGGTTATATATTAGCCAATAATGTAGGCTATTTTTGCCCAGTATTTTATTTCTACTCAGTTTGTACTATACATTTCAGAAATCTTAAGATTTTACCTATGCGATCATTGTTTAATAAGATTTACTGACCTGTATATTATTTTTTCACTCCCTATTCTTTCTCTATAAATCAGAAGATTCTTCTGAATTATTAATGATGCCCTTTAGAAATTCCTTTTAAAAAGAAATTAACAAGATCGACGCTCCATTAGCTAGACTGATAAAGAAGAAAGAAAGAAACCAGATAAATAAAATACATAATGAAACAGGCAACATTACAACAGACCCAATAGAAATATAAAACATTATTAGAGGATACTATGAGCAGCTGTACGCCAAAAAACAAGAGAACATGGAGGAGATGGATAAATTCCTGGATGCATGTAATCTATCAAGATTGAATCAGGAGGGCATAGAAAGCCTAAATAGACCCATAACGAGCCATGAGATTGAATCAGTAATAAATAACCCTGACAAAGAAAAGCCCAGATCCTGATGGTCTCACTTCTGAATTTGACAAAACTTTTAAGAAAGAGTTAAACTTCATCCTACTCAAAGTATTTCTAAAGATCCAAAATGAAGGAAATCTTCCAAATCCATTTTAAGAAGCCTCCATCATCCTCATTCCCAAAACAGATAAAGACATGACAAAAAAAAGAAAACTACAGAACAATATCTCTGATGAATATAGATGCAAAAATTCTCATCAAGGTACTTGCAAACAATGTCCAACAACATATAAAAAAAGAAAGATTATTCATTATAGCCAGGTAGACTTTACTTCAGGGATGCTCACCATAACGCAAGACCATAAGCATAATACACCATATTTACAAAAAGAAAAATAAAAACCATATGATCATTTCAACCGATCCAGAGAAAGCATTTGATAAAATACAACATCCTTTCATGATTAAGACTATCAGCAAGATTGATATTGAAGAGTTATTTCTCAACACAATAAAAGCCATATATGATAAACCTATAGCTAATATTATACTAAATGGGGAAAAGCTAAAATCTTTTCCACTAAAAATTGGTAATAGACAAGACTGCCCACTTTCCCCACTTCTTTTCAATATAGGCTGGGAGTCTTAGCCAATGTAATCAGAAAAGAGAATAATATAAAAGGCATTCAAATAGACAAAGAAGAATTGAAAATTTCTTTATTTGCAGGTGACATGATGGTATACTTAGAAGACCCAAAGGTTTCATGAAATAACTTCTCAAGGTAATAAATGAATACAGTAAAGTGGCAGGATACAAAATCAAGAATCCAAAAATCTATAGCATGTCTATATATGAAAAACAAGTTGAACGAGGTAGATTTGAAGAAATAAATCTCTCTTACCATATTCACAAAATGTATAAGATATCTAGGGATAAACCTCACTAAGGAAGTCAAAGATCTTTACCAAGAAAACTATGAAAATATTTTTAAAAGATATTGAAAATGACACAAAAAAGTGGAAGAACACCTTGTGTTTCTGGATTGAAAGAATCAATATAATCAAAATGGCAATTCTACCCATATTAATCTACATATTTAATGCAATTCCAATAAAATTACCACAAACATTCTTCACAGATATAGAAAAGACAATCATAGAACTTGCCTGGATTCATAAAAGACCTTGTATGGCCAAAGCAATCCTGCACAAGAAGAGTGGAGTGGGTGGCATCTCATTCCTGGACCCCAAAATATACTATAAAGCTATGAAGATCAAAACGGCATGGTATTGGCACAAAAACAGACAGGTGGACCAATGGAATAGAATAGAGGCCCCAGAAATAAACCCCAAAACTTATGGCAAACTGATTTTTTTTTCTTTTTTATCTTTTTTTTTTTTTTTTTGGAGAGGTTTTTGCTATAGGGCACGTGCACTCGCCAGACAGACAGAGAGACAGAAAGCAAGAAATCACCCCCCAGGGGGGATGGTCACGTCTCAATCCCTTCTCCTCCATTCTCCTCTTGGGATCTTGGGCACGTATGCACACGCGCCTGGCGTGAGTTTTAAGCCACCGGGTCCAGGACACGAACTGCGGTCGACTACGTGGGAGTCCAGTGACATAGCCATTATGCTAACTGCTGGTTCCCAGGCAAACTGATTTTTAACAAGGGATACCAGTCAATCCACTGGTAAAAGAAAAATCTCTTTAGCAAACGGTGCTGGAAAAAGTAGGTATTCACCTGCAGAAAAGTGAGACTGAATCCCCATCTTTCACCATTAACAAATATCAACTCAGAATGGATCAAAGATTTAAACCTAAGACCTCAAATTATAAAACTACTGGTGGAAAACACTGGAGAAACTCTGGGAGACATTGGGGTAGGCAGAGACTTCTTAAATAAGCTCCCAAAGCAAGGGCAATAAACCCTAAAATAGACAAGTGGGACTATATCAGATTAAGTTTCTGCACAGCAAAGGACACAGTAATTAGTGTGAACTGACAACCCTGGAATGGGAGAGTATTTTTGTAAACTGTGCCTTAGATAAGGGACTGATAACCAGAATACACAGAGAACTCAAGTGGCTTACCTAAAAAAAATCAAAAACAAAAACAAAAACAAAACAAGATTAACCCAACTAAAAGATAGGGAAATGAGCTGAACAAAAATCTCTCTAAAAAAGACATTTGAACAGCCAAAAAACACATGAGGAAATGCTCAACATCCCTCATCATAAGGAGATTCGGATTATAACCAAAATGAGATACCACCTAACCCCTGTCAGAATAGTGAAAATTGAAAATACAATTAAAAAAAAAAAAAGATAAGTGTTGGAGGGGTTGTGGTGTAAGGGGAACTCTCCTACTGTGTTGGTGGGAATGTAAATTGGTCCAGCTACCGTGGAAAACAAGACGGAGGTTCTCAAAGAACTACCATTGTTTTTTTAGAGGTTTTTGCTATAGGGCGCGTGCACTCGCCAGACAGACAGAGAGAGACAGAGAGACAGAAAGCAGGAAATCACCCCCCAGAGGGGATGGCCACGCCGCAATCCCTTCTCCTCCATTATCCTCTTGGGATCTTGGGCACGCACACACATGCACCCGGTGTGAGTTTAAGCCACCGGGTCCGGGACTCGAACCACAGTCAACTACGTGGGAGTCCAGCGACATAGCCATTACGCTAACTGCTGGTCCCAAGAACTACCATTTGATCCAGCAATTCACTTCTGAGTATCTACCCAAAGGACAAGATAATGCCCATTTGGAAAAGTGCTTGCACATCAATATTTATCGCAGCATTATTCACGATTGTTAAGACATGGAACCAACCCAAATGTCCACACACAGATGAATGGATTGTGTGGCACATATACTTTATGGAATATTACTCAGCCATAAAAAACAAGACCCTGACATTTAATAGAAAGTAGCTGAATATGAAAGATTTATTGCTGAGTGAAGCAAGCCAGGCTATAAATGAAAGATATTATATTGTATGTATCCACTTAATATATACTGACTATCCATACTCTATGGTAGAGATTGAAATATTGGAGGATATAAAAGCATTGAAAATAGTTATGGATGCTGAAGACAGTGCAGAATAGGGGGAGGGCAGCAGGGAGAAGGGAAGAATACAGAGAAGGATATCAGGAGAAAAATAGAGAGGCATGACATTTGTGGGACACAGAAATGGCTTATTACCTGTTATTGATAACATGTATAGTATTCTCAACTGGACTGGTCTGAGAAGCATTTCATATTGGGTAAATTCTCTTTGCAAGCCAAATGATATATAGCAATAGAATGTTTTTAAAAAATAAGAATAATTTAAAAAATAAACTTTTAAATAATTATTTTATTTAACTTTATTTATTTATTTTTGTTTTGACCAGAGATGGACAGACTGAGAGAGAGAAAGAGAGAGGGAAAGTGAGAAAGCAAGCCACTGGTCCAGGACTCGAACTGCAGTCAACCAGTTGGGAGTCCAGCGGCCTTAACTACCATGCCACCTGTTGGCCCCCAAAAAATAAATAAATTTTTAAAAATAAAATAAAATAAAGAAATTCCTTTTCTTAAAATGTCTGTTCTTTTTAAACTCTGCAAGTTTTTCCTTGTATTTACATATTTATTTCATCTTTTTTTCACAGATTTTTGCCATAAGGCTCATGTACTCACCAAAGAGAGAAAGAGAGAGGAAAAGTGAGAGGTCACCCCCAGAGAAGATGACCATGCCACAATCTCTTTTCCTCCAGTCTCCTCTTAGAATTTTGGGCATGCATGCACATATGCCCAGTGTGATTTTTAAGCCACTGGGTCCAGAACTTGATCTGGGGTTAGCCATTTGGGAACCAGTACCTGAATTATCATCTTCATTTTTGTAAGATATAATTTTATACCCAAAAATGCTGTCAGGAGTAATTTTTCTTTTTTTGGAGAGGTTTTCGCTATAGGGCGTGTGCGCTCACCAGACAGACAGAGAGAGACAGAGAGACAGAAAGCGAGAAATCACCCCCCAGGGAAGATGGCCACGCCGCAATCCCTTCTCCTCCATTCTCCTCTCGGGATCTTGGGCACGTACGCACACGTGCCCGGCGTGAGTTTTAAGCCACCGGGTCCGGGACGCGAACCGCGGTCGACTACATGGGATTCCAGCGACATAGCCATTACGCTAACTGCTGGTTCCCAGGAGTAACTTTTCTTAAAATTGTAAAGATATTTTAAATTTTCTTAACTTTTAGCATTGCTGTTAATACTTCTAATACCAGTGAAGTTATTATTACTATGTATCATCCTCTGCATTTTCTCTTCACTTATAAGGTTTTTCTCTTATTCCTAAAGGTTTTACAAGTGTAGATTTATTTACATTTGTTTAGTTTTGGAGTAGGTTGATTTTTTTTTTTTTTTTTTTTTTTTTTGTTAACCCAAAAATTGGCAGACACTGTATCTTTAAATACTGCTTCTCTCAGGGACCAGCAGATGGCATAATGTTTGTGTCGCTGGACTCTCACACGGCCTACCACACTTTAAGTCCCTGACCTGGTGGTTTGAAACTCATGCCAGACATGTGTGCGTACATGCACAAAATCCCAAGAGGGGAATGCAGGAGAAGGGATTGCTGTGTGGCCAACTCCCTTAGGGGGTGATTTTGCACTTTCTGTCTCTTTGTCTCTGCCTGTCTCTCCAGCAAGTGCACATGCCCTATAGTAAAAATCTTTTTTAAAAAAATTGGCTCTCTCTCAATTCTCTAAGTATGTTTATTCTTAGACTCTAGAGAAACATGTTAAACTTTTACTCTATTCTCTATTTAACCTGTACACTGGGTTTTTAATTCTTAGAAATCCTATTACTTTTTTTCCAAATATTTTTTATCTTTTTTTATAGTTTCTAGCTCCAGAATTGTACCTTTAAACTCATTTTTATTTAGTTAGATATAATAAGCATATTTTAAAATAGTCTAGATTTTACCATTGCAGTAGCTGTTGGTTTTGCATTCTGTAGTTTGTTTTATGCTGCGAATTCCTGCTAAAGTGGCTTGTTTCCTCATGTGATTTGTAATTTTTTATTACAAATAGATGTTTCTGAAATGTTATCTAGTGGAGTTTTCTGAGAACTGAGTTTAAAGTGCTTCTCCCAAAGAAGATTTAGTTTAATTCTGCTAGGTACATCTGACTATTGCCAACCTGAAACCACTTTAAATTTTCTTAGAGATTTTCAGGCCACACTGGTAATATAAATTCCAGTCCAAACTCATGTAATGATTTATGTTAGAAATTCTTGGAAGAATCTTTTTTCTTTTTATTCTTTTCATCCAGAGCCAAAGACAAGAGGGAAGGGTATTTCATTTTCTCTGTGTGGTATGTTATTTTCCTAGTTCACCTTCTAGGTTTGCTCACTATATATAACGGCCTTTGATCCGACCACCCACCTTGAACATGCCCAGATTTTGTCCCCTGCCCTGCGTATGTGGTTTATAGTCTGTGCCTCCTTTGTAAATCTTTCGAAGCAAAAGCTTTTCCCTGGACATTAAGTCCATTATATTGCTGGAAAGAATGGGTCCCATTTCATCGTTCTTTCACTCCTAATACTGCAGAGCACAAGTTAGAAAACAACCTAATCATTAAAAAAAAAAAAAAAAGAAAAGAAAAAGAAAAAAGTTTATCTACTTATTTCCCAAGAGAGAAGGAGAGAAAAATAATAATAATAGGGGGAGAGGAGGAGTACCACCAGCAGGGTCACATCATGCCATGATCTGTGCTCCTCATAACCTTTAAGCCAGTCAAAATCGCTGGTGCACCTGTGTGTTCAGGCTGATCTTGAGTCCCAAACCCAGGCCTTCGCATGTGGTCATAGCATAGCACAGCATCACCCTACCTACTGCACCACCACAGCTGGGCTCAACTCAATTCTTCTCCTACTGTAGTCGACTTTTCTTTCTTTTCTGGAATTCTTTTTTTTTTTCTTTTTTCACCTTTGAAATAAAATACCTCACCAGAGTTATGTACAGGGATCAATCATTTTTCATTAACCTTTTAAGTGTCCTTGTAAGTGTAAAAACATGTGAATCTTCAGAGTAATGTCCTTATTCACCCAAAAGAGGTTTATTCTATTTATATCCTTGATTTAGTGATTCAGTTGTATTTTTGGCCTCTTATTAAGAAATATCAGGGAACAGCAGGTGGCATGATGGTTAAGGCGCTGGACACTCCCACATGCCCAACCAGGGTTCGAGTCCCAGACCTGATGGCTTGCTTTCTCGCTTTCCCTCTCTTTCTCTCTCTGTGTGTCTCTCTGGTCAATTAAAAAATAAATTCATGAATAAATTAAAAATAAATAATTCTTTAAAAAAAGAAAAAAGAAATGCCAATGATATATGCATTTTTCTTTTCTCTTTCTTCTTTCTTCCTTCCTTTCTCTTTCTTTCTTTCTTCTTCCTTTCTTTCCCTTTCCTTTTCTTTCTTTCTTCCTTTCTTCCTTTTCCTCACCATTTTCTCCTGTACCTCAGATATTTATTTCTGGAGTTATAAAGAAAGGCTATATGAGTATTCGAATATATTTTATTTGAAAGAGTGTTTGAAGATTTGTTTTGTCTCTTTCATGTCCGTTCTCTTGACTCTCAGGGGATTTTAGCCTGCACAAAAATTCTTCCCCGTTGCAGCATATCGTGTTTGTCCTCTGTACCCCTGCTTTGATTTTCTATGGTGTCACTTCTGCGATTTAATGTCTGTAATACTATTACCACCTGCACTATAGCTCTATTTGTTTCTTTACAGACTTTGAGCAAACCAGGCAAGTCTTATTTCATTTCAGTCTGTTTGCTCACTTTCACATCTTTCACCTCATTTTACAGAGTTCATGTTATTCTGAGTTTAACTGAAAGCACACAGTAAATAATGCAGTATATCTTAAGTATGTTATAACTGCCATATTCTTCTGCTTAAATAATGCAGAGTCTTTTCATAGACAGATTTTTTTTTTGGTCACATTATTCAAACTAAGAGAAGGAGAAGTCTACCAAACTAGGTACATGCTCCAGTGTGAACTAACTCTCCTTTCATCCTCCCTGTCTAGACCCAAAAACTGAAACATGGATGGGCCTAAGTTTACAAACCCACTAAGTCATACAACAACTGGAAAGGAACAGAAAGAATGATGGGAGATCATCGGAGTGGGAAATTTTCAATTGGTTCCAGTTTCCCTTGCTGTGTTGGCTGAAGCCAGATACCAAGGATTCGCTTTCCACAGGGAGTTTTTCCTTTAGACCTGCCCTCCACTGCCAGGAAAGTATGTCACTCTTTCTTGGACCTGCAGTTCACTGCCTTGGGAAAGGCCATGGTCACCATCGAGCCCCTTTTCTTCCTGGGATTCTCGTATTTTCTACGACTATACTTGCCCTTGAACCTCCAGGATCAGATACTTCCTAGAGTGTTGATTTGTAACAGCTTAAGAACAAAAAACTCACATCAGACTCATGACCTGCCCCCAGTTCTGTTCGCACTACTTAAAATGCAGAAATTTAAATGAATTCTGTCACAATCTCCTTCTGTTCTCATGACACCTACTGCTTTCTCAGAAAAGCAGGTATATGTTTCCTCTCGGTCACTTCCTTCATTTTTCACCTGTCATTTTTCTACTATTTTTAGCTGTAATTCCTCACAATTTCTAACCTATCCATAGTGCTCGCCTTCCCTATTTTTTCGTAAAGAAGTTGGTTTATCATTCTTATAGTCTTTTGGCCACACTAGTCAGTATCAGATAGGGTATGTTTTACATCTAAGATCATCACCTTCATTTACCCAGGACTCTGTCTTGATCAGAGTTGTGCAGAGTTTCATGTACTTTTTTTCCTAAGATGTTTTTGCTATAGGTGCATCCATTTGCTGGAGAGAGATAGCGAGAAGAAAAGTGAGAAATCATCCCCCAGGGGTGATGGCCATGCCACGATCCCTTCTCCATTCTCCTCTCAGGTTTTTGGGCATGCACACACAAGCACCCATCAAGTTGCTGGGTTTGGGACTTGAACCACAGTTGACCATGTGAGAGTCCAGCACCCTAACCACTATGCCACCTGATGGCCCTCATTTTCACATATTTAGTAAGTATTTGCAGAGCACCTATATGTCAGGCATGTCCTAGGCACCAAGGAAAGCAGGCAAATATTCTTAATGGAGGACCAGCAGATGGCATGATGATTATGTCACTGGACTCCCACGTAGTCCACCATGTTCAAGTCTCAGACCAACGGCTTAAAACTCATGTCAGGGAGCCAGCAGGTGGTATGGTGGTTAAGGCTGCTGGACTCCCACTGGCTGACTGCAGTTCAAGTCCTGGACCTGGTTGCTTGCTTTCTCACTTTCCTTCTCTCTCTCTGTCTCTCTCTGGTCAAAAAAATACAATAATGACAATGAATAAAGTTAAAAACAGCTCATATTAGGCGCGCGTGTGTGCATGCCCAAGATCCTGAAGGAAGAATGGAGGAGAAGGGATTGAGCATTGTTATCCCCCCAGGGATGATTTCTCACTTTCTGTTTCTGTATCTCCAGTGAGCACATGCACCCTATAGCAAAACCTCTCTTCAAAACAAAACAAAACAAAAATGCAAGGGAGGGAACCAGCAGTTAGCGTAATGGCTATGTCGCTGGACTCCCATGTAGTCGACCGCGGTTCACGTCCCGGACTCGGTGGCTTAAAACTCACGCCGGGCGCGTGTGCGTGTGTGCCCAAGATCCCGAGAGGAGAATGGAGGAGAAGGGATTGCGGCGTGACCATCCCCCCTGGGGGGTGATTTCTCGCTTTCTGTCTCTCTGTCTCTCTCTGTCAGTCTGGTGAGCGCACGCGCCCTGTAGTGAAAATCTCTCCAATAAATAAATAAATAAATGCAGGGGAGAATGACCAATATATGTTGCTAATTAGTAAACTACATAGCGCAATATGTCAGAAGGCAACATGCCATGAAGAAATGGAGAGTAGGATGAAGGATCAGCAAGGCCAGTAGGGGATCAGAGAAATCCTTGAAATGTGTGAACCACAGTATGAAGGAGGGGAAAGAGCTGGCTGCGTGGGTCTCCTAGGGAAGAAAGGTCGGAAGGAGAAGGAAGAGCCCATGCTAGAGCTCTAATTCAGGTCTCAGTAGGGGACATTCAGAAATAGCCAGAAGGCAGGTGCATCCGGAGCAGAGGGAGCGAGAGGGCAGTGAAAGTGGAAGACAGCTGGAGTGAGGATGGGGAGCCCTCCATCTAGGGCCCTGAACAAAATTCAGGGCTTCAGTTCTTACTAAGGAAATGAGGAGCCACAGGAGCATTTTGAAGAGAAGAAGGTTGTGACCTAGTTTACACTTCCGGAGATCACTTGGGCTGCTGCATTGCAGGTGGAACTCCTAGCATTCAATTAGAATTCCTAGGAACCAGTGATGGTACCTGAGATCCTGAGCTTGATTTAAGACCGTGGTTCTCCATTTGTATGTCTTCCTCAGAGAGTTTAACAGACATGAGATTGTAAAGTTCCCTGTTGAAAATGATGTACATGGTAATAGTCCTGATTTGATTGTCACATACTACATGCATGCTTTGAAAAACCATATTGTGCACTATAGAGATGTATGATGATTCAATATAAATAAGACATCATAAAATAAAATTTTAAAAAAATGAGTTCTCACTCAGGCTACACATGAGATTCATCTGTTTAGAGAATCATACTTTTTATTTTAAGTTTCTAAATTCCTTTATTTTTAATTTGTAAAAATTAATTTCTTTCTTTAGTTGGAGCCAGCAGGTGGCATGGTGGTTAAGGTGCTGGACTCCTACATGGCTAACCATGGTTCAAGTCCCAGACCTGGCAGCTTGCTTTTGCTCTCTCTCTCTCTTTTTCTTGCTCTCTCTCTCTTTCTCTCTCTCTCTGGTCAAACTGAAGAAGAATAAGTAAATAAAATTAAATAAATAATTCTTTAAAAATTAATTAACTAATTAATGAATTTTTTTTTAGCAAGAGAGAGACATCCTCATAAGGATCCTTGTACTGCAATCCACCCTGAGCCAGGATCACAGATATATATGCATGTACCCAGTGCGTACAGGAAGGCCTCAGGATATGAACTTGGGACTTTCCCATGTGGCTTAAACACTGTAGAACATTGCATTAACACTGAGCCACTGCAGCTAGCCAGACTCACATTTTGAAGTCCCAAAGCACCTACACCAATTAAATCAGAGCATCTGGGGTGAGTCACTGGCATCAATGGCTTTTTTAGAACTTCCTAGGAACTCCACTGTGCGGCCAAGGTCAGGAGTGAGTGTTTGATAAAAATAACACTCCCTTGACTCCCTCCACCAAATAGGATCCTGTAGAGCAGAGACCATGCCTTTAAAGTGGCTGCATCCATGGCACCCTTTTGGCAAATTGTATGTAAAAATGGGAACCCACAATATTGATGGATGTATATGCCCAGGGTTCAAAGACAGAAGGGCTTCTGCAAGGATCTCAAGAACAGATTTTAAATAGAAACTTCAACACTGACTTAAAAAGGAGAGGTAGAGGGGGGAAGCTACTTCTCAAGCTGTGGGAAAGGAGCCCTTCAAGTTTCACAGGAAATGCAACTTTTCACCAATGAGACATATGCGTTGGGCATGGGGGTGATGATGCTGAAGGCCTGTGACCTGTCTCAGAAGAGAGATCTTGGTGCAGGTCATGGCTCAGGCTTCCTAAGTTTTCTCTGCAGCTGCCATACCTTAGGCAGGGACCCAGGTCCACCCTAGACCACAGAGAGCTCCCAGCTGCAGCCACCACCTGCTCCCCACTGCCACCACATTGCGAAATTGCAGCTTAGGTCATGCTGCTGGGTTCATCTCAAGGTCAGGTTCATCCCACAGGAATGCATTCCTTCCCAGGAGGCCCTTCACTGCTCACAGGCCCCCTTGTTCATCCTCACCAGTTCCACACAGCAATGGCGAGGCTACTGGGTAAATGTTATGCAGCCAGGTATCTGAGACCAGTGAGACTGGCTTCCACCCTGGACGCTGGCTGAGCTCCAGCCCTCACCTGGTTGTCCGAGTGCCTGGAGCTCCCACATGCTCAGAACACAGAGAAGAGCTACAGTCCCAGCACATGGCAAAGGGAGCCCAACTGCCTTGCCAGAGGCTCCAGAGAATGCCCAGACCCACCTTCAAAACCACAAGAAGGGACCAGCCTTCACTGGCTCTGTCCAATAAGAAGCCACTGGCTACATGTGGCTACTGAGTATTTAAAATAAGACTGGGGGGCCCGAGACACTAAGTTATTCAATTTAAATTGAAATTGAAAAAGCTAGATTCCATTCTTGAAAAAAAATTTAAGTATGTTTATATGTGTCTGGAATAACTTAAGTACTTGAATTTACTTTTTCAACTGGGAATTCTGTGAAATCTGAACATAGGTCAAGTCAAAAAAAAAGGCTACCGTGTAGGCTGGCCAAGTAGTGAAGTAGTTCAGGAGGTAATTCCTACACAAGCAACTGTGGTTCGAATCCTGGCCTGACAGCTTAAAGACACACTAGGCACAGTGCATGCATGCAACAAAATTCTGACAGAAAGGAGGAATGGAGGAAAAAAAAGATTGCAGCATGTCCACACCCCATGGAGGTGCTTCCTCTTCCTCCTGCCCCCAGTCTAGTGAGTGCACATGTCACCTGGGGGGAAAAAAAAAAAAAGAAATCCGAATGGAGAATCTGAATGGAGATGGTCTTCAGTGTAAAATTCATACCAGGTTTTGAAGACTTTACAAAAAATTAGAACGTAACAAATCTCATTCATACTTTTATGTTGACACATGGTGACATAATATTTGCTTTAATATGTTGGGTTAGCTAAAATACATTAATAAAATTGATTTCTCTTTACTTTTTCCTAGTGTGGCTGCTAGAATGTTCATGATCATGATCTCATGAGAGGCAAGCATTTTGCTTCTGCAGGTCTGCAACAGTCTTTGTCCAGGATAGGGGCCATCTCACCCATTCTAAGCAGATGGAGGATGGTCCAAATAAATATTCCAGATGACAGAGTAGGCCAAGAATAAACAGGCTCAAAGAAATTCGAAGGTACTTCTTTCTTGGACATGAATTCCTACTCTCCTCTTCTCTTCCTCCCTAAGTAAATCCTACAGGTTTTAAATTTGTGCGTAGGGGGTTGATCAGCAGAGTGAGTCAGCCATCAGGGAGTCAGGAAACAAGAACAGTCATCTAGGGCCTCCTGCTTCCTGTCAGGTCTCATGGGTGGGGCGGGGTAGTAAATACATTTTTTTGTTGATTAATGTTTTACTTGTGTCATAAAACATATACATGTATTCATATATATCACATATATGTAATATAATATGATTATATATGATAATATATGTAATAATATATGTAATAATATAATAATATGATATATAATATATTGTATATGTGCATATTAATTTTTATATATGTATATATATTATGACACAAGTATATACTGGATTGTTGGAAAAGTCATGATGTATTTTCTATGTTTCTCTATGGAAAATGTATCATGACTTTTACAACAACCCAATGTGTATTCTTTTTTTTTTTTTTTTGGAGAGATTTTTGCTATAGGGCTCTTGCACTCACCAGAAAGACAGAGACAGAGAGACAGAAAGCAAGAAATCACCCACCGGGGGGATGGCCACGCTGCAATCCCTTCTCCTCCATTCTCCTCTCAGGATCTTGGGCACGCACGCACACATGCTCAGTGTGAATTTAAGCCACCTGGTCTGGGAGTCGAACCGCAGGTGACTACAAGGGAGTTCAGCGACATAGCCATTACACTAACTGCTGGTCCCCCAATGTGTATTCTGAGCCCAGCCTTAGTAACACACTCTGGTAAGACAAGCCACTGTTGCTCCACAGGTGAGGCCATGTGGAGAACCAGGTTCGTTCCCCAGACCACCCTAAAAGTCAGGCGTTGTGGCATGTGCCTGTAGTCCTAGCTATAGTATATAAGTCTGTGGAGTAAAATTTCAAAGACATCCTTTATCAGCACACCCTAAGTCTTTCATTATTTTACTCTAGTAGTATAATTTCTAATGTGCTGATCTGAAAGTTGTTTCTTTTCATTAGTATTTCAGTAGATTTTTGTCATGTCTAGTCTGAGAAAGACCCATTATTCTTGTTAATAGCCATGTAGCGCTCCATTGTATAGATATACTTGATTTCCTTCTGATTCATGAACATTGATTTTCTATTTCTTTTTCATATTATAAACAATGCTGGGATGAACACTCTTTTACTTATATATGATTCCTAAAAGTGAAATGGTAGGCCGAAGTTAATTAAGTTTTTCATTTTGATAGGTACTACCAAATTTCCTTCCCTGAAAAAGTTTACCAATTTATGTCTCACTGATAGTAAAGTATCCGCTGTCTCATATGCTCAGCAATATCTTCTTAGAACTTTCTTTGCCAATACAAATGGGTGGTAAGTGTTGTTGGTTTTTGAAAAAACTATGTTAAATAGACAGGCAAGACATTTGTGGGACAGAGTAATGGTTTATTACCTGTTGGTAATAATGTGTATAGTATTCTTAACTGAACTGGTCTGAGGTGTATTTCATGTTGAGTAAATTCTCTTTGCAAGCCAGGTGATGTATAGGGATCAAATGTATAAAAAAAATAATAAAATAAAAACTTTTTAAAAGGCGATTTCACCTGGGCTATGTGGTATGATCTTACAGGACCACCATTGTACATGCAGTTGGCCATTGATATAAATGTCCCTATGCAGCACGTGACTGCATGTGTGCATTTCAGTTGAATGTACATCCAAAGATAGAATGGTTGGGACAAAGGCCTAGACAATGTCAGTATTTCAAAGTAGTTATATCAAAGTAATAGTTTACATTCCTGCCAGCAATATAAGAGGTTTGACTGTTCCACATCCTCACCAACACTTTGTACTATTAATCTTTTTCATTGTAATCACTGTGATAAATGGAAAGGAGTATTGCATTTGGTTGAAATTTGTGTTACTCAGCTAAATAAGGAAGCCGAACTCTTTTTTAATAGTCATTTGCATTTGGATATCTTCTCTGATGAAGTACCTATCTGAATCTCTTTCTATTGCATTGTATCAGCCAGGGTCCAGTTAGGAGAAAGAGCACTCACAATGGTTTGAGAAAAGAAAAATTAGTGTAAATCTTTCTTAAGTAGGTAAGAGGTGGTCATCACCTGAAAGAGGTAAAAAAAAGAACCCTAACTAGAAGCAGTTGCAGAAAACAATCATCCCCAGGGAGAGGGGAAAAGAGAGTAAGGAAGAAGCTTGGCAGCTTAGAAAAGAGGTCCCCAAAGGCTGAGAGTCAGATCTTTGAGATGGTCTGAGTGCTGCAGAGACATGCCACACACCTCTGCAATAAAGATAAAGACCTGCCTTGTGCTGCCGCAGGGACAGGGATGCTGCAGGAGCCCACTGCCCTTGAGCTGCTTGGCTTGCCACAAATGGCAAAAATCGGAGAGAAAATGATCCTTGCCTCTCCTCTGTCCTCTCAGTCTCCTTCAGTGCCCTCTATTGACAGAAGCTGACATAGAGCCAGAGCCAGCTGGCAGGGCCAAAATTTGGTTTTGGAGTCCAGCTCCAGAATTACAAAGTAGGGGAATTTGGGGTGAATCTGGAGCTGAGAGGCAATAAATTAATAACTGGCACAGCTGTATGTCATTCTGTATTGATTTGTAGGAGTTCTTTGTATTTTCTGGGAACGAGTTGTTTATTAGTTATTTGTGTTGCAAATATATTCTCCTACTCTGTGATTTATCTTTGCTTCTTTATGATGTCTTTTAATGAACAAAAGCTTTTCATTTTCATGCAGTTCAATTTATCAATCTTCTTTTATGGTAGTACTTTTGAGATCTTATTTAAGAAGTCTTTTGTAACTTAAGGCTGTAAGAATAATCTTCGATGTTTTCCTTAAAAGCTTGATGGTTTTCCTTTCATATTTAATTTACAATCTACCCAGAATTGACTTTTGTGTGGGGGACAGGCTGGTGTGAGGTAGGGAGCCAAGTTATATTTTTCTTATATTGTGATTATTATCCAAATGACTCAGTTTATTATTTTTTAGTTTTTGAGAGGTTTTTGCTGTAGGGCGCATGTGCTTGCCAGAAAGACAGAGAGAGACAGAGAGATAGAAAGCAAGAAATCACCCCACCCCACCCCCGCAGGGGGGATGAGCCACGCTGCAATCCCCTCTCCTCCATTCTCCTCTCGGGATCTTGGGCACGCACGCACATGCGCCTGGCATGAGTTTAAGCCACCAGGTCTGGGACTCAAACCGCCGTCAACTAAGTGGGAGTCCAGCGACATAGCCATTACACCAACTGCTGGTCCCAGACCCAGTTTATTGAAAGACATTATTTCCCTTTGCAGTGTACCTCCATGATTTTCTCTCTCTCTAGCATCTTTCTTGTTTATTTGGTTTATTGTTCGTCCTTGACCCAATCCCATAATCTTCCTTGCTCCAGCTCTATAATGACTTTGAGTAACAAATAGAGAGTAAGTCCTTCCACCTTCTCTAGATGGAGAATCTTGGCTATTCTTAGTCCTTTATACTTTCACTAAGACTTAACCCAGCTTGTCAATTTCCTCCACACACAAAAAAAATCCTAACATTTTTATTGGGGTTGCATTAAACGTACAGATCATCTGAGGAGAATTAGCATATCTGAAATCCAACCTAAGAACATTGTCTATAAATCCATTTATTTTAATCTTAGTAGTAATAATGTAATTATTAAATAATAATATATAATATGATGATAATGATTGATAATAACATTTTATATTTTCTTGTACAGAGACCTTATATATTATTCATTAGATTTATTTATAGTAGGTAAAATATTAACGCTGTTACACATTTTTTAAAGCATTATTTAATTTTATTTATTATTACTATTTTTAAATTTGCTATGGGGCATATGTACTCACCAGAGAGAGACGGGGGTGGGTGGGGGGGAGTGAGAAAGCTAGCTGCCGGGTCCAGGACCCAAACCATGATTTGCCATGTGGGAATCCAGCACCTCAACCACCACACCACCTGCTGGCTCCATTACAAATTCCTTTCCTTTGTAGTATTTGTTACTGGTAAATTAAAATAGCTACATTTATGGTGATTTTTAAATTTCTAGGTAGTAAAATCTGATTTCATTTTTTCTTTACCATTTCTAGGTTTTTCTCTCCTGCTTGGGAAATTTTTTATTACCCAAGCCCATAAAAATGATTCTACACACTATTTTTATAGTTTTAAGGCTTTGTTTTTAAATGTGTGGACTTCTAATCCACTTGCTGTTAGCTGCATTAATGTCATGAAATAAAGATCTTATTTTATTTTTGTAATTCTGTACATTTTCATATATATATATATGTATGAGTCTATTTCTGGAGACCTTATTCTTTTCCATTAATATATTTGTCTTTTTCCCGTGCAATAATAAAATATAATTAATACATTTAAAATGCACTTTAATTACTACATTTTAATGGTGTATCTTAATAACATAAACATCTCGTTATTTTCACAAAGTTCTCTTGATGACTCTAGAATATTTTATTTTTCATATGAACATTGGATTTACTTCATCAGATTCTACAAGTGGAATTGTATTACTAACTTGCTGAATTAATTAATTAAGAAAGAAAGAATTGATATTTCTGGAAAACTGAGCCTTTCCCTCTAGGAACAAAATATGTCAATCCATTCATTAAGGTTTCTTTTACGTCTCTAGTAAAGTTTAATGAGTTTTTAAGTTTACCTTTCATCAGCTTTTACTTTACTTTTTTTTTTTAATTTGCCAGAGGACACATGCACTCACTAGAGAGAGAGAGACGGGGGTTGCGGGGGGGCAAGAAAGCAACTCCCATTGGGAATGGTCATTTCATCATCCCCTCTCTTCTATTTCTGCCTCCTTTTGAGATTTTGAGCATGCATGCACATACTTGGTGGGTTTTTCAAGCCTCCAGGTCTGGGACTTGAACTGCTCAGTTCACCATGTGGGATCCAGCTCATGTAACCACCAGGCCACTGGCTGGTGCCATCAAGTTTTACTTTTTTTTTTTTTTAAGTGTGCTATAGGGTTGATGCACTTGCCAGACAGAGACACGGAAATAGAGAGAAAGTGAGAAATCACTCCCCAAGGGGAAGGCCACACCGCAATCCCTCTCTTCCGTTTTCCTCTTGGGAATTTGGGAATGCACACATATGCACCTGGCATGTTATTCAAGCTGCCGGGTCCAGAACTCAAACCACATGGTCGACCCTGTGAGATCCAGCCACCTTAACTTCCATGCCACCTGCTGGCCTCCAAGTTTTACTTTTTAAATTCAGTTTTCAAAAGGAGTTCACTAATATGCTGCAAAAAAAAATAAATTAGATAAAAACATTTACCAAGAGAGTTCTCATTCCCCTCCCAGCCACTTCACCTGCAAGAAATCTTTATTTATTTATTTTTTTTTTTGAGAGAGATTTTTGCTATAGGGTGCATGTGCTCAAGGAAGAGACAGAGAGAGGCAGAGAGACAGAAAGTGAGAAATCACTCCTGGGGAGATGGCCACGTTACAATCCCTTCTCCTCCATTTTTCTCTTGGGATTTTGGGTACGCATACACATGCTCCTGGAGTGAGTTTCAAGCCACTGGGTCTGGGACTTGAACCACAGTTGACCACGTGGGAGTCCAACGCCTTAACCACTACGTTACCTGCTGGCCTCCAATAAATAATTGTTATTAGTTTCTTATCCTCACAGTGTTTCTTTTCTTTCATAATTTCTTTCTCTCTCTCTTTTTTTTTTTTTTTTGAAAGATTTTTGCTATAGGACATGTGCACTCACCAGAGAGACAGAGAGACAGAAAGCGAGAAATCACCCCCACCTCACAATGTTTCTTTAGGAAAAAGAAGTAAGCACAAATACTGCTTTCCAATCCCATCCTCTGTCTTACAGAAGAGCATAGTTACTGAGCATATTGTTGGTGCTTTGCTTTTCTGTCTGTTAGTAACATTGGCCCGGCTTCTTCATTCCTTTTCTCAGCTGCATACTGCTCCTTTGGCGTGAATAGGACATAGTTTATTTACCCAGTTCTTTATAAATGCGCAGAAATTATTTGAAGTTTTTGCTATTATGCACTTTTTTTACTTTAAAAAACCTTGTATATGTGTCATTTTGCATTTGTGTAGGTATATAGGTAGAATAATTTCCCAGAAATGAGATTGCTAGGCCACCAGGAAATATTGATTTTTTGTATTTATAAACACTGCCCAACTATCCTCCACAGTGGTGGCATTATTTGCGTTAAACTAGCAACACGTGTGTCTATTCCATCATGACTTCTCCTTTAGCATACATTCTTAAGCCATCACATTTTCCATTCTGAGAGGTTAAAAATGGTATCTCATTTAGTTATGACGTGCTTTTCTCTTTTGATAAGCGAACCTGAGCATCTTTTCATATGTTTTGGGGTTTTTTAAATTCTTTTTTTTTTCTTTAAGGTTTTTGCCAGAGTGCACATGCACTCACCAAAGAGATACAATGAGAGATAGAGAGACAGTGAGAGGGAAAGTAAGAAATCATCCCCCAGGGGAGATAGCTACACTACAGTCTCTCCATTCTCCTCCTGGGATTTTGGGCACACACACATGTGCCCAGTGTGATTTTCAAGCCACCAGATCCAAAATTCAAACTGCCATAAGCCATGTGGGAATCCAATACCTTAACCACCACGCCACCTGCTGGTCACATTATCTGGAATTCTTTTTCTGTCTACAATCAGTACATATCTGTTATCCCTGGTATTTTTTTTTTTTTTTAAGAGAGTTTTTTGCTATGGGGTGTATATGCTCAACAGAGAGACAGAAATTGAGAAATCACACTCAGGGGGATGGCCAAACTGCAATCCCTTCTCCTCCATTCTCCTCTCAAGATCTTGGGTATGCATGCACACATGCCTAGCATGAGTTTTAAGCCGCTGGGTCCAAGACTCAAACTGCAGTCGACTACATGGGAATCCAGCAACATAACCATTATGCCATCTGCAAGTCCCATTCCTGGTATGCATTTTTTTTTTTTTTTGGAGAGGTTTTTGCTATAGGACGTGTGCGCTCACCAGACAGACAAAGACATAGAGACAGAAAGCGAGAAATCACCCCCCAGGAGGGATGGTCACGCCGCAATCCCTTCTCCTCCATTCTCCTCTCGGGATCTTGGGCACACACGCACACGCGCCCGTCGTGAATTTTAAGCCACCGGGTCCGTGACGTGAACCGCAGTCGACTACATGGGAGTCCAGCGACATAGCCATTACGCTAACTGCTGGTCCCCCTGGTACGTTTTAAATTGAGTTTCACAGGGGTTTTGTTTCTAGGCACATTGTCTCAGTCAACCTTCACAATGTACATGAGAGAAATTGGAACATCTATTTTATGGACAGGGACAGTCAGGCTAGAGAATGCAGTTAACACAGCTAGCGAGGAGGCTGGGTTGGGATCCTAATCCATTTTTTACTGAAGGCAAAGCGCCCTTTCCCCTAGATCATCCTCACTCTTCAATGACACAGCTCTTAACTGATGCCCAGGTCCGACCGTAAGAGTCAGGTCCAGAACTGGGCAGCAGCTGCTTGACTCTCTCTGGTGACAGAGCCCAAGCAGCCCCACTTCTTTCTCTGTTTTTCAACATGGGAAAATAAATATAACGTGAAATTCGCCATTTTCACCTTGTTAAGTATACACTTCGCTTGCTTTTAGTACCGTCACAATGTTGTGCAAACACCACCACCATGCCAAGTCCAGAACATCTTCATCATCCCAGACCCCATAGGCGTCCAGCAAAAGTCCACATATCCTTTCCCCAAAACCCTTGGCAAGCCCCTGTCTACTTCCTGTCTCCCCGAATGTGACCACGCCAAGGTACCTCATAGGAATGGAATCACACAAACAGAACCTTTTCTATTTAGCTGTTTTCACATCACATAATGTTCTCCAGGCTCTCCCATGTTGTAATGTGTATCAGAAGATTCTCACTTTTTTAAGGCTGAATAATATTCTGTTCTTTATATACTACATTTTAATTTTCCACTCATCCATTGATGAATGTTTCGGCTGGTTTCCAACTTTGGGCTATTGTAAATAATGCTACTATGACTATGGGTATACAAATGAACTATTAGTTAAGTTCCTACTTTCAAGTCTTTTGAGAATTTCAGGTCTTTCGTGTCTTTGGCAAGTCAATTCAGACTTGTAGAATGATACAATTCCAAAAAAAGATTTTGCTGTATCAGATGGTCATTTTATGTTTAATTTTTGGACACTCTAATTTCCATGGCATTAAACCAACCTCTACTCAATTCCCCATCTATATTCCAGAGAAGCTCTGGCTGCTCTCTCAGAATTATCCAAGATCCAGAAATCTGAAGGAAAGGCTTTTAAACCCTTGGACCTTGGAAAGAATCCAATGCTACCACCATTTAGTTGGTCTTATTGTTTGTCAGGGGAAACTCGGGCCCTTTGCGTACATTCTCTCTCAGGGGGAAGCTGGACCCTTGGTGCTCATGCCCTGGACCAGGCATCTGTAGCTTTAGCCACTTGGCATCTATGTCACCATCCCCAGTGGCATTTCCGTGGGCACCCAGATTGGGGAAGTCCAGGAGCCAGCAGGTGGCATGGTGGTTAGGGAGCTGGACTCCCACGAGGCTGACTGTAGTTCAAGTCCCAGACCTGGGAGCTTGCTTTATCAATTTCTCTCTCTCTCTCATGAGCATACATTACCTGAAGCAAAAATTTTAACATAATTTAGTAATCAAATAAATAAATAAGTATTCTTTAAAAAATAGATTGGGGAAGTCCTCTTGAGACACTGCAATCAGTATTGGCAAGACTGTCAGCTGAATGGGCCTACCTTTCCCCAGCCAGGGGCTGGGCATCATTGAAGCTTTTCCTTTCTCCTCTCCTCTCCTCCTTGAATCTGGGCAGATACAGGTAAGAATTCAGATAAAGACACAGTGAAGACAACACTCAGCACTCATCCCATGCCAAAGGCATTTTCCTAAAGCAGCTGCCTATTCATTCCTGACACCTGGACAGCATGTTTTTCCTTCCACATCTTCTCCAGCTTTTCCTATGGTTTTCCCAGCAAGTTCCAATGAGCAGGCACACATCAAGTTCCCAGCCTCGGAGGAAAAGCAAAAGCAATCCAGTCTGTTTTGTTCCAGCACCGTCCTGTAGGGCACGGCTCTGTGCTTTTCTGGCCTGCCAGCACTGGCTTCCTCTTACCCTGAGATTGTGTAAGGACAAGGTTGACAAGATGTGCCACTTCCTGCTGGGTAGCCAAGAGAGGACCTGCCTGTCTCCCAACACCAAGACCCAGCCAGCCACCTCTTCCATGCCCCTCCCATGTTGGCGACACGTTGGGCAAGCCAGCAGGGCTGCAGTGAGTGTTTACCGAGTTGACTTGCAGAGAGGTGGGCGCAATCCTACGCAATTTGGGTTTTTCTCTGCCTAAACAGACAGTCAACTAGATAATTAACTGATTCAAGAAGTGGGGGATTGACAGCATTTTTGAAAAGCATACAAACTGACAGAAGCCAGGCTCAGATGAATGCAAAAGGGAATAAGCTCTGTTGAACGCTTCCCAAGGAATTACAGGAGAATGTTGTAAAATAAATCGAGAGGGTTCAACGATGTCCTCTCTCCTGCCATGCTGAGACTGAGCCCTCTGTATTATCTGAAAAATGTGACTCTGATGAAGCTGTCACCTAGGTCAGTGCATGGCCCCCTCCCCTTTAGAGGATAAGTTCATTATAGCAGACTTGGTTGTGAAGCAGTGAGTTGGAGGAGAATTACCTAAGACATTACACAGAGAATGCTAAGTGCTGAACGTGCCCCCTGCAAAATGCCCAGTCATCACTATAAAAACTCACTGTATTGTTACCGTCACTATTGGAAACTCACTAGATGATGACCAACAAGGGGACTGAGGAGAGGCCAGCACCTGCCAGCCAGCGCTGCCCTCTGTGTCCCTTTCTGAGCAGTATTTCCTATGCACCCAAGCAAGAGGCAGTGGTCAGTGATGTTCTTAAATCACCTGCTGCCTTCCAGCCCAGGTTCCCCCAGAAGCCAGGCAGGAGCTCCAGACCTCCGCTTCCATCTCTGACATTGCCTATCTTAGAAGGCTTCTTGGAGAAACGCACTTAATGAGGTCTTACATAATAAGACAGACCTAGTGTGACCATGAGGATGAAAGGGAAGAGACCTTAAAAGAAACTCTGGTTGGGGCTGGGCACACAGTATGATGTGATCCAGGGTCACTGGATTTGGAATCATGCAGACCAGAGTCCAGATCCTGTCTTGGTGCTCGCCCTGACAGCTTTGAGAAGCCACTCAAGCCCTCTGATCCTCAGTTTTCTTCTCTAATGCCAGTGATAAAATACATGCTCCAAACAGTTCCTAGGAGGATTCAATAAAGAAACATGTTTTAAAGCCCCTGACAGAGTCTAAACAATAGAGGTTGCTTGATAAATGTTGGACCCTTCTCCTTCAGTGTTAATGGTTCTATGGCCTATGCCTAAGGGCAACTGGATTCTGATTCTAGAATACTGCTAAGGCTGGGCAAAACCTGGGGGTGACAGAGAGTGGCCCAAGGCTAAGGCTGCTGTGGCTGAAAGAATCCTACTATCCTCTTGAACTTTGGCTTGGCTGAGTCTCCCCTGAGAAAGGCAGTCCAAGGTGAGTGGCAGCCACTAGGCCAAGTACCAGGGGTAGGGATGCAGGGAAGGGCAGCAGCCAGGCATGAATTCATGTGCAAAAGCCCTACAGAGACCAGGCCTACCCAGGTGTTTTAGAGCTGAACAGCTCAGATGGACTTCCTCCCTGAGTCTATAATCTCAAATAGTACCATAGAAGGTGTAAAAGCATTCGGGGGTAGGGGGGTATGGCTGGAAGACAGCGGGTGCTTTAAGAACACCACTGACCACTGCCTCTTGCTTGAGTGCACAGAAAGGAAAAGAGCTAATAATGAGCGCCAGTGTGCCAAGGTGGATGACAAAAGCCTGATCCCAATGAGAAACTGTGGCAACCAGTGTACAACACACAGCTCTGAGCCAGCTCATGAGAGGGAATGGAGCGCCAAGGTGTTTATCCACAGGGTAAAGACACCTTCTCCAGTGGAGATGGGGGCATTAACTCATACATTTTTGTTGATTCTAAGGAATCTTTAAGGTACTGCTATAGTTTGGATGTCCACCTCCCAAATTTGTGTGTTGGAACTCACCTGTATCATAAAGGTGTCAGCATTCCTGCTTCTGAGGCCTTTGGACCTGGACTGAGCCATGCTACCAGTACCCCACAATCTCCAGCTTGCAGGTGGCCTGTTGTGGAGCTCTCATCCCCCATAATCTTATGAGCCAATTCTCCCCATAAATCCTCTCTCGTATAAATCTATACATATCCAATTGATTCTGTCTCCTTAGAGAATCCCAACTAACATAGAAGGCTTTGGCTAATCCTCAGGCTCCAACAAACACTGATCAGGCTTTTAGTATTCTCTAGAAGGAAAGGGGAGAAAAAAGGAGAAAATGTTTCTGATTCCTAGCACCAAACCTCAGCTCTGGCCAGTATGGAACTTGGAATGCTTCTTTGGGCCGTAACAGGTTCCCTGATCATTCTCATGGAGGCCCATACATAATGATTTCCCACCACACAGAAGCCATGAGCTAGCCTGAAGCCATCAAGTAAGCCAATGGAAGCTTAAATTCCTTATAGCAACAAGATTCCTGATAGTCGATATCTACCTGTAATAGAATAGATATGTGTTTTATAGTATAGTCATACCATGGGATCTTACATAGCAATGGAAATGAGTGAGCTATAACTACATGTAACAACATGGGGGAATTTCACAAACATACTATTGAGGGAAAGAAGCCAGACACAAGGGAGTACATACAACACTGAGTATCCAGAGACACTGTAAGAGTGCCTAGACCTAAATTAAAAACAGGCGCAAGCGGGACCAGCAGTTAGCGTAATGGCTATGTCTCTGGACTCCCACGTAGTTGACCGCGGTTCGCGTCCCGGACCCGGTGGCTTAAACTCACGCCAGGCGCGTGTGCGTGCATGCCCAAGATCCCAAGAGGAGAATGGAGGAGAAGGGATTGCTGCATGGCCATCCCCCCTGGGGGGTGATTTCTCGCTTTCTACCTCTCTGTCTCTGTCTGTCTGGCCAGCGAACACACCCTATAGCCTGATAAATCCTCTCCAAAAAAAAAAAAGCTATAACCATGTAAAAATGGGGGAATTTCAAAAAAATTGAGGGAAAGAAGCAACACAAAGTACATAAAAAAGAGACATGTGCAAGCAAGTAATCTATAGCATTACAAGTTGTGGAGGTTGCAAAAGTTCTGACATTCCTCCCAATGAAATATGGAAATACGGACACTAGGTACCCACCCCCCTTGAATATGGGCTGGATTTAGTAACTGGATTCTAACAAATAGAATGTGTGGAAGTGACGCCATGTGATTTCTGACATGAGCTTCACCTGGGTGACTGGCAGTCATCTCGTGAGGAAATGCAAGTAACCTGTAACAGAGGCTCACCTGGGAAAACAATGAAGGCTTCCCATAAACAACCAGCACCAAATTACCAGCCGTGTGAGTCAGCCATCTTGGAAGATGATTCTCCAGCCCTGGTCAAGTTTCCGGATGACTGTAACCCTGGCTGATATTTTGACTACCACCTCATGAAAAGCTCCAAGCTAGAACCACTCAGAGGAGATGCTCCCAAACTCCTGACCCATAGACACTGTGGGAGATGATAAGCATATACTGCTGTTGTTGTTGTTGTTGCAGGGAGTTTATTGAAGAAGAGGAAGGAAAAACAGAGTTCCCAAGAAGGAGGGTGGGGTCCCAGAAAATGGGTTGCTGAGGAGAAACTGGGGCAAAGGGTTTTTATCTGGGTCAGAAGGGCCTTCTTTAGGCTTGCTGTCAGGTGGAGCTATCACATACATTCTCCTCATGGTGTGAGGAGCACATGCTGGGTGGGACCAATTATTATTCTCCTAATTTTGGAGTGGGTATGAAGGTCAGGGGATTCTTTGTCCAGAGGCTTTGGCCATTAATTCTTTAAGAACAAGATTTACATGTCTAAGGGCAAAGCAACAGGCAAGTAATACAGAGACCAGGATACTCCCTTGAGGTGAGGAGGAGTGTTGAGTGGAAGTGGACTCTACTAGAACTTCTGGGGGACTGATCATGCTGTTTCATGATTTGGTTGCTGATTTCATGGAAGTGTTTGGTTTGTAAATATTCAGTTAAATACTTATGACTTGTGCACTTTTTTATATGTATATTTTGCTATGATGAAAAGTTCAAAAAACGCTTTACCAGGACCAGCAGTTAGCGTAATGGCTATGTCGCTGGACTCCCACGTAATCAATCGCCGTTCGCGTCCCAGACCCAGTGGCTTAAAACTCATGCTGGGCACGTGTGTGTGCGTGCCCAGGATCCCGGGAGGAGAATGGAGGAGAAGGGATTGCTGCGTGGCCATTCCCCCAGGGGGTGATTTCTCGCTTTCTGTCTCTCTGTCTCTCTCTGTCTGTCTGGCAAGCACACGTGCCCTATAGCGAAAACCTCTCCAAAAAAAAAAAAAAAGTGCTTTACCAAGAAGAAAAAGGAGTGGGGGAAGGAGAAGGAGAAGAAGAAGAAGAAGAAGAAAAAAAAAGAAGTTATTGCCAAGATGCTCAGAGACATCCAGAGGGCCACAGTTCATCGTTTAGACAGTCAGTCTGTACCATCAAAGTTACTTCTTGGACAAAGTCCCTGGAGGCCAGGCCAAGGTGGCGTGGAGGAGAGAGCCCCAGAATAAACCATGGCCTTTGCCCTGACTTCCTTCTTAGATGTTTCATTGCTCTCCAGGAGAACAGCAGAGTGGCCCTATCAGGTCCAGAAGGGGAGAATTTGAAAGCTGCTAAACTAACACCACCGGATGGATTCCAGTCCCGTAAGGTTAGCACCTAAACCCAGACTTACGGGAACCCCTAGGTGTGGGGTGGCAGACAGTCCAGGCTGGCTTCTAATAAACGCCACCATCGGTGTGAACAATCCATGTTGCTTTCATTTTAGTTTCCCTCCAAATTCTGTATCCCTGCGGAAGCATTTATCAACGTTGTGATCATTGCTCTTATCACAGTTGACAGGTTGAGCTCATTTCTTATCTTTTCATTTTATCCTGCTTTATTCCCCTAAGCCTTTGAATGGCTTAGGTCTTAAGCGAGACTGAGGAGGGTTTATATCAACTGAATTTCATAGACAGGCACATGGTTACAAGCTTTACGTTTGTCCTAACTTCCTCCATGAGCCCTGGGAGGGCCATGGCAGCCTCTGGCATCTTCCTGATATGCCTTCCCCACTTCGTATCCCAATTCTCCCCTTCATCACTCCTCCATGTGCTCTAACCAACACCACCTACCTGTGGTTCTCTAGTCAGTCCCAGGAAAGCTCCAGCTCTGTGAATTTACTCATCTCGCAAGGAGTCTTCAAGATGTTTATTGAAGATGCATATTAGGAAAAAACTGCACGTGAATTTCAACCATTTTTGTGTGCTAAAATAAATCCATTCTTTAATTCCACTTTCCCACAGACTTTTTAAAGTCTCCTTGTATTTGATTTTTCCAGTTCTTATCAATCCTTCAAAATCCCAGACAGCACCCTCTTCCTTCTTCCGTTGACATTTCCTTGGTCCCTTTATGGAAGGTAGCAGCTGCTCCCGTTGTCTTCTTGCTCCCAGAAATCATGAACAGATGTCTCTTTCGAGGTTTCTTTCTCCTCGTGTGCATCCTTATCTGACCTCCCTGCCAGACCACTGCAGGTGCAGGAGGGAGGGCAAATAAAGTTCCTGTGATGTGAGTGATGGAGGGAAGGTCTAGCAATGTGCTCACCGGTCACCTGGCTGATGCCTCCAACAACATATCTTTGTATGGGCTTTCCCCAAAAGCTGACTATGAACAAGGATCTGACTGTAGGAAATATTGGTGGGAGAGTGGCAAAGAAAGTTCAGTCAGGTAAGAATGTTTTACTAAGGAAGCTAAAACAAGCCAGGCATAGTGACATGAGCCTATAGTCCTAGCTACCCAGGAGGCTGAGGCAGGTGCATTGATACGGGCTTCATACCTGTTCTAGATTTGCAACATAGAGCGAGACCCTATCTATAAAAAAGTCAGCTACCACAGGGGTGCCTTGTGTCACGTGAGATGATTCTGAGAAACCCTACCGGACAGGTGAGGGAGCTGGTGTGGTTATATGCAACTATCAACAGTTTTTGGTTGAGGGCTGTTGTTGGAATGTTCACCTGAATCCCAGGTACTTGGTGCACCTGCTATGTAGGCAGAGTAGCCTTCAGTGCTCCAGGAACGAATCGCTCTGAGGCAAAGCAATAATACTGAGACTGGCAGCTGGGCATAGGTGGGGTCAACACACACTGGAATGATGATCTCCAAGGGTGTGGGGTGGGGCTTAGTTACTGTTGAGCTTATCCTCCTGGGCCCTTGTCCTGAGGCTGGGATAGTCCATCGTTCCCACAGCTGCTGCAAGGGAAGGCACCAGTTTCAAGTCAGAGTTCACCGAAATCTAAGGGAGCACTGAGACCCTTCCCTGAGGATTGACTGGACATCCTCCCCAGCAGACAGACATGCAGGACCTAGCTCGATTTCATACTCTGGGGCAGAGGAGTTTCTTCCCCACCCCATTTTTGTCCTCTTCTGTTAATCCTCATCTTCTCAAAGGAGTCAACAGATCACCCATCAGAAACATCTACCCTGAGAAAAGAGAAACATGATGTTGGGATCAGCAGTTAGCATAATGGCTATGTCGCTGGACTCCCACGTGGTCGACCGTGGTTCACGTCCCGGGCCCGATGGCTTAAAACTCACGCCAAGTGCGCGTGCGTGCATGCCTAAGATCCTGAGAGGAGAATGGAGGAGAAGGAATTGTGGCGTGGCCATCCCCCTTGGGGGGTGATTTCTCACTTTCTGTCTCTCTGTCTCTCTCTGTCTGTCTGGCGAGTGCACATGCCCTATGGCAAAAACCTCTCCAAAAAAAAAAAAAAAAAAGAAAAAAAAGAAAAGAAAAGAGAAACATATTGTTAAGCTCCATACAGCCCATGGCCTTGATCACAGGGCTGGTGGTCCCCCCAGGAGGGGTAATAGTATTTTCAGGGCTTGCCACTGGTTCGTATTTACAGCTTGGTGGGAGTTTCAGCACAGTCACTCACTGGGGTTGCAATGGAATTGAACTTACAGTTTGTACAACTTCATTGTGTGTTGGATTGTGCATTTGGTACCATAAAATGTGTGCTTCCTGCATTTCTTCAGTTAGAATTCATATGCCAGTAAAAATACAAAATGCCATTTTTAAAAACTCAATATAAACCATAAGATCATTGAAATAAAGAACCAAAGTGTTCCCTTTCATGTGTTTAGAGTGCCTCTTCTACTTGACAGAGGATCTTGGGACAGTGTGTCAAAGGGTCTTCTTGAGGGCTTAAAGTCAACATCCGTTTGGCTGACTCCCAGGGTATTTGGAGATACAGAGAATCTCCAGCAATGAGAAATCTCATTGTGTAAATATATCTTCTATTTTAGAATCAATGCAAATATCATATGCAGATGAAAGTAGATGTAGCTAGACTTATTTTCATAGTTTTCTTTTTTTAAGGTTTATTTATTTCTCCTGAGAAAGAGAAAGACAGACAGAGGGGGAGACAGAGAGACAGGCACGCTAATAGAGTCTCCATGCTGTGATCTATACTCCCCCACCTCCCGTCTCAATTGGACTGGATTGAGACACACTCAGAATGCACAGGGAGGTACCAGGACACAAGCCCTGGACCTTTCTCATGTGTGTCCACTTATGTTACCAGTGCACCATCACCTAGGTCTGTTTGGATACATTGTTTACACATCAGAAGAAGTTAAATTATCTTTGAAATGTTTCTGGCAAGAAAAGCAACCCCATTGGTTCCTCCTTCACACTGTTTCACCACCACTGGGGGAAGATGCTTGAAATATAATGTCTCTAATGTGGACTCAGAAGTTAACTGCTCTGTCATCTTGAGGTGGGCAGATAGGATGATGAAGGCCGGGGATGCTCACAAGAAGAAGACCAGGAAAACGCTCTTAGGACCCACTGGTTATCAAGGTTAGCAACGTCAGCAGCAGTAGCTCAGAGTGGGAAAATGTGGGCTCTGGTTTTCACCATTGTCCAGATTCCAGAGGCTGGGAATCAAAAGTCTGAAGTAGCATTGCATGAATATCAGATCTGAAGTCACATCAGCTGATTTAAAAACTCTTGGTGATATTTTGCTAAATTCTCAAGTAATGGCCAAGTCCCAGCAGCCTTATCTTTCCTTCTTAGATATACCTCAAATAAGATAAACCAAGTCACCATCTTTGACCACTCACTGGAAACATCTTCGCCCTGGGCGAGTGGTAAAATGTTTTAGTAGATGCCCTGACAAGTTGCTGCTGGTTCTTCTGGCTATGGTACCCAGTCCATGACCTCCCTAAATCATAGCCATCAGACAGTCCCCAAGGCCAAAAAAAAGCACCTGCTGACCAATTGTCCTAGTCAATTTTATTGCTAATAACATAAAATACTTGAAACAGGATGATTTATAAAAATAGAGATTTATTCAGCTCACTGTGTTGAAGTCCAAGGTCCAGGGGGCCATATCTGGGGAGGAAGGGGGATGTTTTGCAGAGTCTTCATCACATCCTGAGAGAAAGAGCAAAGCAGAGCATAGCAGCTCTTTCCTTGAGTTTCCCTGTTCCAGGCCCCTTCTTTATTCTTATAAACCCACCAGAACTCAATCATAGGGGCCCCACTCTCAAAGGCCCCATATTCCAATGCCATGAAGATACTAAGTTTCCTCCTAATAAGTATTTTTACAACCAAATCTCAATGTATAAAATGGGGACACACCACCCACAGCACTGGTCCTCAGTGTATTAGATGCTTCACACACTTACGGGCAAGCACACAACATGGCCTTATCTGTGTATACCCCTAGGACACACAAGGAATAATTAGGCAAACTCCTTCTAGAGTGGTGGATCTAGGAAGAACAGAGTATGGTCCCAAACAGTCACACCACAAGCTAAGTGTTTCTAGCTTTATGCTCTGTCAAAGCAGAGCCTAGTGGCTAGGTGATCAGAGATGCTGGTAGGACAAGGAGGGAAAGATGGAGAAACTCTCAATGGAAGAGAAGCTTTTCCTTCACTCATAGTAGATGGTGAAGAACTTCACTGTTCTGCATTTCAACTTGTGACATTCCAGGGACATGAAGTCGAAGACAAATAGTCACACCTAGGAGTGAGGTTCCTGGGTATGCATGGTCATTCCGAACTGCTTTTGTCTCATTTCTCTTCAGGGAATGGAAGAGTCCAGCCTTTTTCTTTGCATCAGTTCAACTCAATGAGCATCTCTTGGGCACCACCTGGATGTTCAGCCCAGTGTGGCATCCAAAGGGCCGATGGAGTCAGGTGTATCTCATCTGGCCTTTAAGGAAATCTCAGTCTCTTAATCTAAAAGAAAGAAAGATTAGCTGAACCCATGTGTGGATTGCAGGCAACATCATAAACTTCTTGGAATGTTCTTCCCCTTTCCATCCCTAGGTCTTAGCCTGAAAACCATCTTCTTAAGGGGTCCACTAGGTCTTATCTCTCACTTGGCTCTCCATCACCTATCTTCCATGCTGTTCTTTTTGTTCCCTTTAAAAATCTGAAATTTTGTGTTTGCCTAGTATTGTATGCCATGTATTGCCTGTCACTGCTCAATGTAAGGACCCTTACAGCAAGGATCTTACTTGCCTATTTGTCTTTCGTTCTCATCAGTCTAACCCAAATAGTGCCTCACTCAGAGCATGGGTTCTGTGGATGTGTATCCAGTGAAGAAATCAAAGTACAAATCTTGGAGCCAGTCAAAGACACACCAGTAAAACACCTCGGGTCAGCAGGTGTGTGGTGGTTAAGGGGCTGAACTCCCTCATGGCCAACTGTGGTCCAAGCCACAGACCTGCCAGCTTGCTTTCTCACTTTCTCCCTCTCTCTCTCTCTCTCTCTCTCATCAAATTAAAAATAATAAAAATAATAATAATAATAGTAAATAAAAATAAATAAATAATTCTTTTTAAAAAAGGCAAAAACACTCACAGTGTTTTTGGCAGGCGAGTCTACATTGGATTGTCTGGGGTTCATGTCCAGAGATTTCTGAGTATGTTGAGAACGTGCTTGTCTATGGTCTGGAACTGGCTGGAGCTGGAGGTGGATCACAGCATCAAGACCCTACTGAGGGTACTGTCTCTCTGCCTCTTTCTCTTTTTCTCTCTCTGTCTCTCTCACTCATGAAAGAAGTATACTTAAGAGGTACAAATCAGCTGAAGAGATTTTGTTGTCAAAATGCAGATGACATCCTTGCAATTTCTACACATGGTAGAGAAGGAGAGGACCCATGATGATGGAATGGGTGGACCTCAATGCTGGTCTTAGTGGTGGTTAGAGTCTGGACAGGCTGAGAGGTGGGAGTGTAAGGCTGACCTGCCAAACAAGTATAGAAAAGGAGATAAAAATGAACAGAATGTTTATGGAGAGCAGACAGTGTAGACAAGGACCTGCTCCAGGGAATAAGGTAAAATCCTTCTGAGAAAGTGCCCCCAACCTCCAGCCTCTCCCAGAGCCAGCCTCCCCTTCTACTAAAGATGTCGGTGTCCTGGCTGACATGTCTCAGAAGATTTATTGACATAATAGACACCATTCTAAAGAGCTAGCCCAGGATCACACATCAAAACTTCAAGTTTGAAAGGATTAGAAACATACTTGGGGCACATATTTCATCCTGACTCTAGACTTAATTAAGATATTGCTAGTGCAATACCATAGACAAGTGAAGAACTGGCACTTTATTCCACCATCCCCCATCCCTGTAAAAAATAAAATAAACGTGGATTGCATGGAGTGAAGTATTCATAATTATTTTATGCAGGAGGGAAAAAAAAAAAACAAATGAAGAGGTATCAGGAGCTCATGTCATCAATTTCACAGATCTAGGTTTAATCAGAGCACCTTATAATGCTAAAACACCAGGCTCTTTTTTCTAAGATGTTTGTAGGTATCATCAAATCAATATCAGTTGAAATACTCTTTAATGATGTGATCGTTTCAAAATTAGACTAATTTTAATTAGCAACAAAGCATTTTTGGAACAGAAAACCTGTAGCTTTCTTAGCTGATCCATGCTTCTGCTAACATTTAGAATTTTCCTAAGGGGGGAAAAACAGGCAGGATTTAGCTTCCAATGAACATTTATTCTGATTTTTCCTAGCACCCAAGTTAGTTTGGGGTAGTAAGTTAAATTCTTAAGAAAGCTCTTGACCTTTTAAAAGTCTCCAAGGTGTACTGGGGGCCCACTGATATCTATTACATGTGTTATTCCCAGGCAGTCTTGAGATGAAAGAAAGACACAGAGTTTCTCAATTCCAGAGTTCTTGACCATCCTGTGAAATTCTGTAATGGAATTCATCCACTCTTTGCTTTTTTTCAATCTATCAGTCAGTTCTCTACTTTCCCAAAGATACTGAACTAGAGGCCCTAGGACCAGCTTAGGTCTTGCCTACATAATCATGCTTTCTTATGCTACATATATGGAGTCTTCAAAAAGTGCATGTAACATTCATTTTCTGGGGAAAAAAAAAAAAAAACTATGCATGGATTTTGGAAACTTTTGCACCCAAATAAACACATACTTCCATTTTTTTCTATGAACTTTTGGAAGAATCTTTATATTATTGCCCTGTATGATATTTTTTATTTATATTTAATCATTGTACATCTTTACAGTGGTTTTTCTAAACATGCATGTGTGCATGTCAACCAAGTCAAAGATATTACCATATATATCACTTTCAACAGATAAATTTACATTCTTAAGGTTGTTCATTGTCTTTTCCCTCTCACTCCTTACTTATCTACTCTTTCCTGTCTATACAGTCTCTGGTATCTACACTTGCCCTCTCTGCTATTATATCTTCAAATATTTCAATTTTGGACATAGATATAGACATTCCTTCTGTATTGAATGAGGCTATACAATGTTCGTCTTTTGTAGTCTGGCTTGTTTTGCTTAGCATTAAATCTGCTATATTTGTCCACTTTGTATCAAATTACCTGGTTTTATTGTTTCTTTTTATGGTTTAGTAGTATTCCATAGTGTACCATACATTGTCAAATTAGTCATCTGTTATTGGGCATTTAGAAAAATTCCATGTCTTAGCAAATATGAATAAAGCATTTTTTAGAGGGAAAAAAACTCAAATAAGATGTCTTATTTAAAAGTTGGGAAATTTCATCTAAGATCTAGATTTCTTGCTCTTTTGATAGAGCAAGACCCAAGCAGTGATACTCTTGGTCAAGTTTTCCAACACCCTTATTACTTTCCATCTTTTCAGCAGATCCCCAGTTCTGTTGGTTAGATTCCTACCTTTCTTCAACCTCCACATTCTTCTAAGTCAATCAGCATTTGCTATTTTTCTGGGATCTGTTATTGGTCCAAGAGTGTCAGGGGATTTGGGTGCTCCAATCAGAATGAAGGGAACAATGTATGTCCAATGACTAGAGAGTTATTCCCATCCACC